>DWKF01000011.1:0-73618 GCA_018249355.1 Cecropterus longipennis
TGCAATTACCAAATGCTAAACAAGATAGCCGTACCTATACAGAAACACAAAAGTATTCAATGGCTTTGATGTTGGCATTGGGTAAGTATTTGGAAAAGTTTGGTCGTGCCAATCCAGATGAGTTTAGTTTGGAAATGATTGATGAAGCATGGATATTTACGACTTCACAGGCAGGAAAGAATGTTTTTGATAGTATCAAACGATTAGGACGTTCTGAAAACAATGCTGTTTTTTATGCCACACAACGTGTCAAAGATAGTGATGATGAAGAAAGTATCGGACAATATGGTCAATTGTTTGCCTTTGATAGTTCTGATGACCGTGAAAATATTTTGAAACAGTTTAATTTGCCAGTGACCAAAGCCAATATTGAAATGCTAGCCAATTTGAAAAAGGGGCAATGTTTGTTTCGGGATATTTATGGTCGCGTTGGTAAAGTGGTTATTCATTCACTCTTTGATGAATGGACGGCTGCCTTAAAGACGGTTAATTCAAATGAGAGTGCCAAGTTAGAAGAAAAGTATGCTTAGAAAGTAGGATAGTATGGGAAATGTAATTTTATTTTTGATCTTTGGTTTTGGTATTACCTTTTTGTATGTCCGCCACAATCGCGATTTTGAAGCGCTAGATGATTTGGGGAAGACAATTTATAAGACGAAAGACTTAGCGTTTACGATGCCACAGGCTAGTGATTTATCAAAAGATGTTCAAGATAAAACTGGTTTGATTACTGGTAACACAGTAACTGTTTTTGATAAAAAGTTGCTTACTTTGAAGATTGAAGCCAGTGATTATACAATCACAGTTATTTTGGATAAAAAGCGAAATGTGGTGCGCTTTGATGTGACGAATAGGAGTGAGTTTGATGAATAAAGTTAGTATTAAAATAACAGATTTACAGCCAATGTCTTTGGGTTATGAAGAGGGAGAATATGTGACAAGGGAAGTTCTACAAAGAGCAGAGAAAGCCTATCAGTATTTTCATAATAAGTATTTAGAATTAGTGACATCAGGGGTTGAGCCAGAATTGCGAGACCTTTTGATTGGTCATGATGCTTCATTGGAAGACTTTGTTGGTAGAGTGAGACAGGTTGTGAAGTCAGGCTATTACTATGACAGTATGGGTGTGTTTAGTATTTATTTAGAGTATAACGATACTTACGCTGAATTAAGAGATTACTTGAATAGTCGGGGGTAAATATATGTCTAGTGCTTTTAAAAAATATCGCATGACACGAAAAAATGTGTTGTTATTGGCACAAGCAATTATCAATGTGAATGGCAAAATTACTTGGCAAGATTATGCGAGTGATAGCCCTTATCCAGACCAGCATAGTCTTACCTTGAATGAGATTAAGGGCAGTCCTGAAAAATTTGAACGATTTAGAAATGAATTTACGCATCAAATGTATAGTAATGTTATCAATGATGAGATGCAAAGATTGGAACATGATATTTAATTAATAGCTAATAAACAAAAAGTTTATCAATGAAAAAAATAACAACCATAGTTTTATGGTGTTATTTTTCATATCTATTTTGTAATCGACATGTCCATGCTTGTGACTTGTATTTGATCACTTTTGGCACGGCTGTTGTTGACATCTATGTTAACTACTAAATTATATCTAATCTTCAAAATTAAAGGTTTTTGAGATTGAATTGTATAGCCTAGCAGGTAAAAATGTGGTCTTTTCAATTTTTCAACATATAGACTGTCATCATCAAAATTGCTCCAGTCAATGCTTTGATTTTTGTCCGTTTCTTTTTTTAAAGCAATTCTGGCTAATGTAAACATTTCTTTTTTTTGTTGATTTCCTGATAATTCATTTATCTTATCAGATAGTATGACTTGATTTGTAGATGAATTATAATATGGAATTTTATGTGAATTGTCAGAAACGGTGATACCGATTATTCCCGCAACAACTATTAATATTCCAATAAAACTTATGATGAAAACTCTTTTGCGCATTTTATACTCCTTATAGTTCATGAAAGCCAATTCCTTCACCATAGCTCATGTTTTTTTTGAACATTTTCTGCAAGGCTTAATGTATAATTAAAACAATTGGATTGATTAGGAGATATAAAAATGGAAAAAGAAAAATTGTTTGGCACGATGAAAAAAATGGCACTTGTTGCAATAGCACCAGCTGTATTGGAGCAAGGAACAAAAATCGTTAATGATCAATTAGAGAAAAGGAAAGACTACCTTAAAATACCCAATTTGAAATTATTAGATGTTGAAAAAGCAACAGCGATACTTGAAAAGTATAATTTCAATCATTCCGAAGTACCCGTCAAGGCTAATTTACGTTATGCCGATGCGTTACCAAACACTATTGTAAAAATGGAACCAAAAGGGAATACTACTGTTGCTCCAAACACATTTGTGAAATTGTATTACATCGATGAACAAACAGTTATTGATAGTCAACTGTTGGCTCAAGAAGCAGAAAGTAAAAAAGCTTTAAAAAAACAAAAAACACAAAATCAAATTCATAATGTTTTAGAAACTACTTCAAATGTGTCTGCCAATATTGGAAAAAAATTACACTTGAAAAAAGACAAAAAGGATAATGATTAAGTATAAGAAGAGGTTGATGAATGAAATATAAAACAATTAAATACAGTGATCAGTATTTAGCAAAGACTTTATTTAAAAGAGCTTTGCTTTTTATTTTGGTTTTATTAACAGTTTGTTTTGGATTTTGGTATTTGAATATTTTTCAATTGTTGATGCAAGCACAATATAGTTGGTGGTATCTGTTACCAATTGTTTTAAGTATTGTGTTGACTGGTTTGTTTGGTTGGGTCTTATATTGGTTATATAAGCATTATCCAGCTCATCATGATAATAAGTTGGCTCATTATTTAACGGCTATTGAATTAAGACAGTTGATTAGTTTGTTGGTAGTTTCAAAAGGTTATTTTGAAACGGCATCAGATGAAAATGGGTTGTTTGTAAAATACTTTCCCAAAATTAGAATTAAGTTCTTGTTTAAAACAGGTCAGGTTGTGTTGGAAGAGCCAGTAGACGGCGAAAAATATATGCAACAATTTTCTAAAGGGGAGTTTGATACGGCTGTTGAAATAGCCTTGTTAGCTGATAAACAGACCACTGAATTTGCTAAAAATAAGATGTCAAGTACCTTTGCGTTTGAGCCAATTAAGTTTAGGCGAAAGTTGTTGGAATTAGAAGCTAGAAACGGGGTATTACAAATGGCGAAAGGTATTGATTGGAAGTTTGATAAGTTCTACAATGCTTTAATTGCTGGAAACGTTGGTACTGGTAAATCATATACAATGTTTTCAATTATTGGTCAATTATTAACGTTGACAAAATATGTTGATATTCTAGACCCTAAAAATTCTGATTTGGCTAGTTTGAAGCATCTACCAGAATTAGAAGGGCATGTGTTTAGTGATATAAACGATATTACAAAATGTGTTGCTAATTACTACGACAAGATGATGAAGCGTGCAGAAATTATGGAGCGCAAGAAATCTAAAGGTGTGATTGGTTCGTATTTTGATTTTAATTTTGCACCTAGCTTTTTGATTTTTGATGAATTTGGGGCTTTTACTGAAATGGGCGATAGCTTGCCGTATGGTTCTGATGAACGAACAAACTTTGATTTGGCGATGTCAAAGATGAGCCAGATTGCAATGCTTGGTCGTGAATTAGGGTTTTATATTTTAATCGGTATGCAGAGACCCGGCACTGATAGTTTACCAACGTCAATAAGAAATCAATTGAATTTACGTATCAATATGGGTGTGCCTACACCAGAAGTGAAACGTATGATGTTCCCTGATACGCAAAAAGAGTTTCACCCATTATCAAGTGATTTAAAGGGTTGGGGCTTTATACAATCAGGTAATGAAGAAGTACGCTCGTTCTTTGCGCCAGAAATACCAAAAGATTTCAACTTACATGATTATATGCGTGAACAGATTGGTAAAAGAAAGGCTGGTTAGTGATGTCTAGTTATGGTTTAGATGCTTTAAAAGTCCGATTACGTGATATTGACAATGAAATGAATATCATGGCAAGTATATTGCGTTCTATGAATAGTATGGAAACAAAAAGGGCAAGAAACCTAATCAAGGGGTTAGATTGGGAAAGGGATCTGATTGATGAAAAGAAGGCTTTAGAAATATTAGATATTATTCAAAGTAGTGAGATATTTAATTTTAGTCAAGGTGTCGATGACTTGATACAGAATATTGAGAGTTCACAGACTGCATTGGCTAATTATATTGAGACTTTGAAGCGTTTAGATTGAAGTCGTTAGGAATTATGAAGAAAAGGCAGGAAAAACAATGTCAGATGATATTATGGCAATTGAGCGAACTAGATTAAGTCTAGTTAATGGTTCAAGGAATATGGCATTAATGTTGGATAAATTGCGTTCGATTGATGCCAATGAAATGGCTAATATTAGAAATATTGTTAAGAACATTGATGTTGAAAGTGATGCAATGAAAACAAAAAAAGCGTTACGTCTTGTTGAAGAAATAAGAGATGTTGATGTTTTTAATTTTGCACAGGATATTGTCGATTTGATGAAGCATATTGAAAGTTCACAGGAACAGTTAGATGTGTATATCAAGGCATTTAGAAAATTGGTCTAAAACAAATTGACTTGTGAAATTTGAAAAGTAGCGTGATGAAATAGGCGTTTTAAGGACTTTGTGAAAGTTTTTGGAAACGACCTATTTTTTAATGCTTATAAAAGTTGATATACCGTTACTTATGATAGTGAGACTTATGTAAACCTTGATTGGTCTAGTTAAAAAAGGAGTTAAAAATGATGAAATACCACGCAAGAAGTCCAACATTTAGCATCTGTGTTTAGCTTTGCTGTTGGTTTGTATTTGTAGTTAAAAAAGGAAAAAAGGTAAAAATTATGGCTTTAGATGTTAAAAAAATTCAATCTTTGTCGGAACAATCAATCACTGATTTAAAGACAATTGAAAAACTTGGTGATCTTGAACACCTAGAAGAGCTTAATGGCGAATTGAAGAAAGTATTGGAAAGTGGTGAATTGGAAAGCATTAACCCAATGTTGCCACCATACATCGTTCAAATTCGTAAAAATATCGGCTTTATGATTGGTAATTATCGTTCTACTAAAACACATGCTATCAATCGTAGTAAAGATTTGTCGCAATTGAATGAACAATTGTCGCACATCAAGCGTTAATCAATTGTAGGGGTAAAAAGCTTGCTGATGCGTAAAAACAACCATTAGTGAGCTTTTTAGTACATAGAGTGACCGTTCCGACAGGGTGGTGAGCAAGCCCTTGCGAGCCATGCCACGCCCTAGACCGAGCGTAGCTTGGGCAGGGTGCGTGGTCGTGGTTAAGACCAAAATACCTTTTGGTCGCACGACTGGCACTTGCGCTGGCGGAAAGGTTACTTAAATTTCTAAAACCCCCTCTTACTAACAGGGGGGTTAAAGGGCAGAAGTCGCTACGACAAATACCCCCAGAAGTATCGAGAATGGCTGATATGACGGTATTTTGAAAATAAAAAAACTTGTCAAAAAAATTCGTGAAATTTGACTTGTGCTTGTTGAAAATTTGAAAGGAGTAGCTATGACAGTCTTAGCAGAAACTAATCAATTTTATAGCGCTACTTTCTTAGGCACAACACAACATAGCTTAGCGTATACAAATACCCCGCTAATTAAGGTCGGTTTGAGTTTACATGGCGAATTGCAAGCTGTTAAGACAATCAAGGTCAACGGCAATCAGTTATCTAATAATTTAAAGCTAGGCGATTTTATTGAATTAGGCACAATCAAAGGAGATGATTTAAATGGTTACACAGCAATTTCAATTGATGCCACACAAGCAGATGATAATAATTATCAAAAGCTCTTTAGTGATTTAGAGAGTTTGAAAAGCGTTGGTAAATATCAATTATTAAAATTAGTGACAAATGATGATGAAAAGGAAGATGATGCAATGGAAGAATTTATTAAAGCACCAAAATTACAAGGTTCACATATTAAGACTATAAGAAATATGTTGAATTTGAAACAAACTGAATTTGCTGTAAAAATTGGCGTGTCAGGTTCATTATTAAGCTATATTGAGATAGGTAGTAAGCCAATTACTGATGAATTCATTGAAAAAATGTATACAGCTTTTCCAGATTTAAAGAATGCACTTGATTTGCAATTTGATTGGGTCACAATAACATTTTCTGATATGACTGGCGAACAAGTTATCAATGATGTGATGCGCTTAAAACCAGAGTTGTTTTTAGAACGATCAACGACACAAAATTTTTATACCAGAGAATTTGCTTTTGCTGGCGAAAAAAATATCTACGTCCAAGATTTTGAGCCAACTAAAGATGTTGATACTAATCAAGATGTTCAAAAGGTAGGCGCAACTATGTATCTCACAGGACAAGGCACACGTTTATTTGAAAAAGCATTGTTGGAACAAGGGCTTACTTGGAAAAAGTTTTTTGTTCAAGCAAAGCGGTTTAAAGGTACATTTTCACGATTGGATATTGCAATCAATGATAATTGGGGTTTGTTAGATATGGACGAAATTATTGAAGCAACCCAGCAAAATAGATTTTGGAGTAAGTCAAGGTCATTCGCTATTCATGGAAATAATCAAGACGGCTGGACGGCAAACTTTGGCAAGTCGCCTTTTGTTATTCGTATTTATGACAAGCAAAAAGAACAAGAACAAAAAGGGCTAGAAACATCAATTAAAAATCGTGTGGAATTAGAATTACATGCTGATAGAGCTGAACAGGTTATTAGTGAATGGTTTGAAAATGATAATCTTGTGGAATACACTGCATCAATTTTGTACACTTATTTGTGGTTTGTTGATGAGCCAATTGATGAAGAAGAATTAAAAGGTACTCACGTTAGAGAACGTTATATTGATAGCTTAAAACCAATGCCTGCATGGTCACTATTGACAAGTCTAGGACAATCAATGAAGTTCGTTAGAGAACCAAAAGAGCAAAGTGTTGATAGTATTTTAAGCTGGATAATGAAATATGTTGTCCCTAGTTTAAAAGTATTGAAAAAGACAGGTCACTGGCATGAAGTGATTGAAGCAATGGATAAAGCTAATTTGTCTCCAGAACAAGAAAAGTTGATTAAAGCTAACTTAGTCAACGCAATTACAAATTCAAAAGCTAACTTAGAACATGGTAATTTGAACTTTGATAAGGCAAAACGTAAGTATGACGAAGTTACAGCAGAGTTTGAGAAAAAGTCAAATCTACCTTTTTAACAAAATTATTGATTACACGAACAATTGTTCGTATAATGATTATAGTAAATAAACATGACTGGAACTGTGTGAGCTATGAACCAAATTGACGCCGTAATTAAAGATATTAAGGATATGTTTGCTAAGCAACCTAATACAATATATGAAGTGAGAGTTGTAGACCAAATCTATTCAAAAAAGGTAAATATATTCTTTGAATGGTATAAGATTGGTCGTGCGACACATTCACAACAAATAGCACGATTAGATAGTTCGTATACAGAACAAATACCAGAAATCATTAAGAAAATTCGTAAAGAAACAGGTTTGACGGTTCGTACAAATATATATGATTAGTCACAAAATGAGCTAGTGCTTTTACAGGTACTGACTTTTTTGTGTTACAATATGAATAACTGTAAAAGGAATGTGATGCCTATGATGACAACAAAAGAACTAGAAGTTAAATATAATGTTACTAGACAAACTTTGAATAATTGGGTTAAAAGTAAAATAATTCCAGCTCCTATTACCAAAGTTGGTCATCAAAACGTTTGGAATAATGAACAAGTAAAAGTGATTGACTCACAAATTAAGAACAAACTAAACGATCATAATTCAACTTCTAATAAAGAAACAGAGATGTTACATATCAATAATCGTAGGTATTTAGGCAGTAAACAAAAAATGTTAGATTTTATTAATAAAGTTGTAGCTGACAATACAAAAAATATTGATACTGTGGCTGATATTTTTGGCGGCACTGGTGTAGTCGCTGACATGTTTAGAAAACAAGGCAAAACAGTTATTGTGAATGATATTTTGACTAGTAACTATGTTTCATACGAAGCATGGTTTGGCAATGAAGCTGTCAATTATGAAAAAATTATTGAAAAGATAAATCAATTAAATAAGTTAACTGGTTTATCGGGATATGTGACAAGAAATTTTGGGGATCGTTATTTTTCTCTCGATAATGCAAAGAAAATTGACGCCATTCGTGAAGCAATTGAAGAAGATAATGACGTGACTTTACGAGAAAAATCATTTTTATTAACTTCCTTACTTTATGCTATGGATAAGGTAGCAAATACTGTTGGGCATTTTGATGCTTATCGTAAGCACATGGATAGTTTCAAACCAATTATGTTACGTGTTCCTGAATTATATATTAATAAACAAAATACAATTTATAACGAGGATGCAAATCAATTAGTTCGTAAAATTTCCGCGGACTTGGTTTACATTGATACACCATACAATTCTCGTGGTTATGAAAGTGCGTATCACGTTCTAGAAAATGTAATTGAATGGAAAAAACCTGCTGTTGAGGGCATAGCTAGAAAAGCGGTTAATCGTTCTGAAAAATCATCAGAGTATACTAAATCAAGAGCGCCAGAAGCCTTTGATGATTTGATTAGGCATATCAAGGCTAGATATATTTTAGTATCTTATAATAATATGGCAAAAAAAGGGAACTCACGTTCTAATGCTAAAATTTCAAATGAAGAGCTGATACATAGTTTAGAAAAACGCGGGACGGTACAAGTATTTGATACTGATTTTAATGCGTTTACTACTGGAAAATCACATATTAGTAATCATAAGGAACTGCTATATTTGTGTACAGTTGATGATTCTATTATTAATTCTGCACTAAACTACACTGGAAGCAAACATAAACTTTTACCACAACTAATGCCTTTGTTTCCAACAAATTATACTAGATTTGTTGATTTATTTACTGGTGGTGGCAGTGTTACAGCGAATATGATTAAGTTTGGTTGTCCTTCTGCCTCCTTTGTTGTTAATGATATTGACAAGCATGTTATTGAATTCTTCGAGTATCTTACTCAAGTGGAATTTAAATTCTTTTTTAATGAGTTGGAATATCAAATTGAAAAATATGGTTTTTCAAATACGAGAAAGTACGGATATGAATTCTATGGTCTAGATAGTGCCATGGGCTTGGCATCATACAATAAAGACAAGTTTGTAAAATTAAGATCTGACTATAATTTGAACCCATCGCCGGTGCTGTTTTATTTATTGATTGTATTTGGATTCAATAATCAAATTAGATTTAATAAAAATGGTGACTTTAATTTGCCTGTTGGTAAAAGAGATTTTAATAAAAATATGGTAAACAAATTACATCGATTTATGGATATTTTGCACAGTACTAGTATTAAATTTTCAAGTGATGATTTTAGGGAAGTAGCTATTAAGTCTAATGATTTTTTTTATGTTGATCCACCATATTTATTGACAAATGCCTCATACAATGAAAATGGTGGTTGGACTGAGAATGATGAAATTGATCTACTTAACTATCTTGATATGGTTGACAGAGCAGGGGCTAAGTTTGCATTATCAAATGTCATGATACACAAAGGTAAAGAAAACCAGTTATTAAAAAATTGGAGTTCACATTACCAAGTGACTGTTTTAAATTATCAATATAATAACAGCAATTATCACTCAAAAGCTAAACTTAATGATACTGTTGAAGTATTAATTACAAATTATGTTTTGGAGAATCAAAAATGAAGTTATTAAGTGGTGCAGGCACTTTTAATCTTGGTGATACTAGTTTTAGGACAAAAACATTAATTGAAGATTACAAAACCATATTACCTTTACTCAAACAAATAAATAATGAATTTGAAATTTGGGATAGACAAGCACAGAGCATTTTCTACAAAAGATTTCTTGAACAAACAACACGATTTGAAAGAAGTAAAGATGAAGATCTTGCTAAACGCGGTCGAACTTTAACTAATGCTTTAGTTAAAATTGGGTTAGTGGATAACAAACGTTCTCTTTCAACGGTTGCTATTGATTGGCTAAATAATTCACTAAAACCTGTGGATCAAGTTGAAAAATTATTAGGAATAGATAATCATAATTTGCTGTTTTTACGACAACTGTTGAAATTACGAGTTTATGATGTTACTGGTGTTCATTCGTTTTATCCTTTTAGGGTTGCACTAGAACTGCTTATTAAGTACAACACTATACCACAACGAGATTTTCTGACCCTTATTCATTTGATTCAGCCAACTTTTGACGAAACAAGAATAGAGCTAATTATAAACAACTACGACAAAGTAGTGACCAATAATCAAGTTTTTGCTGAATTTATTGATGATAATTTTCCAGAGGATGCACAACCAAAAGAAAAGTCTGTTTCAATTAGTGATTTATTTGATGGCAATCAACTCGATAGGGAATTATTTGACCAATTTTTTGTTAATCGAAAAACCGGAAATTCGCAAGAAGCTTATTTTGAATTTGTAACCAAACTATTAGCTTTTAAAAAAGAATCAAGTTTTGAAAAATTACAATCTTTGATTAGTATTTCAAAAAATAATCAAGTAAAAAAGGCATTTGGCTTTGGGAAATCAGTTTTTAAACCTCAAAAATCTGTTTCAAAGTTTTATAAAGAAAATACTGATAATATGCTCCTTTCTGATAATAACACTGATATCTACACCCAATTTGTGTTATCCAAAAAAGAGGATATTATCAAAGAATATCGCGACATGACTAAGCGGACATTTAATTTGACAGGTCTATTTGATTTTGGAAATGGTTTAGTTAGTTATGTCAATCAAGACGTATTTAAAATCATTTTTCGTAATCTTTCTTTAACTGGCACTAGCATAGCGCAAATATATGAAAGCGAAAGAGATCAATTATTTTATCAAGACATTTCTGTCAGTGCTATTTTAAATTTAGACACTGACGATATTTTAAATCATTTGAAAAACGTTTTAAAAGTTGATGATGAGTCTCAACTGATGCATGCTGTCATATCGGAAAAAGAGAGAAAATTGAAAGTATTTATTGAACAAAAGTTCCCTAAAAGTAAAATTTTGCAAATACTGCCATTATTTTCTGAAAGAAAAGATGATGAGATCCATAATTTAGTTTCTGATTCTGCATCAATACCAACAATCTTTGAATACATTGTTGGTATTGCATGGTATCATATATCAGATGAGAATTTTATTCTTAGCCAAAGTTTAAACTTAACTTTAGATGGTAACATGTTGCCATTATCTCATGCAGCAGGTGGTGCTGGGGATATTATTATTGATTATAAAGAATTTACATTGATGATTGAAGTCACACTGATGAATGAGCAAGCGCAAAAACGAGGTGAATGGGAACCTGTTTTGAGACACGCAACTAACTTGACAGTTGAAAATAGATCAAAAAATGTTTTAACTTTATTTATTGCTGATAGATTAGATGATAATACCATTAATATCTGGCGTGCTGTTGCAGGAGTTCCTATGAAATCATCAAATAGAGATGAATTTGCTAAATTGGTTAAAATTTTTCCGTTAACCAACAACGAAATAATTAGAATGCTTGAACAATCTGTCAATGAAAGAAAACTTATTAAGGAAATTAACTCAACATATGATAATTATGCCACTGATTTTGATTTGAGCTGGAGAACAAAGATACTTGAAAATTCAAATATCTTTCAACAATAAGCCGTATTACTCAATAGAAACAATGTTTATAAGATTGATAAAAGCTGCTGTTCATGTAAATGTGTCAGCTTTTTTTGTGCTTAAATTTGAAAGGAAAAATTAAGATGCCAACAAAAATATGGTTAAAACCAGAACAATTAGAACTGTATATCAAGCAGTTAGAAAGATTTAGAGATTTATATGGTCAACTAGACCAAACGTTAGAAAGTGATAGACAGAGCTTTCAATTCAAAGCGGGTTCGCCAAACTTCCAAACAACGTTGAGCGTATCAATGCAACTACAAGCAAAAATTAGACAAGCACAATCTCAAACATACGGAGATGTGCTTTTTTTTAACAAAGAATTAGCATCTAAGGTACAAGATTTGGTTTCTAAGTCAATTGAGCTAACCTTTGCCTATCGTGATTTAGATTTGCTGATTAAGGGGACTGATCGCAATACTGAAAGTGGTTTGAATAAGATTGAGGAACAATTATATCAAGCTAAAAAGCAACTAAGAGAAAGGGCAATGTGATGATAAACAAAGCAATTGATAATTTAAGGTATTGCATCGTCAATCATTATGTTGGTTGTCTTCGTGATATAGAAGTAGATAGTCGGTTACGTCAGAGATTAACATGGTCTGATAATAACATAATTATAGGACAGATAGCTTATAGCATTCACAATATTGCTGATTTTACAGATGAAGCCTTTAGACCATTTGATGATGTAAATAAGTATGAAGCCTTTATTTTAAGGGAATTGGCAGAACATGCCAAAAACTTGGAAAACAACATATTACCAGAACTTGAACGAATGCGTTTGGATACACGTTGGTTATCTGAATATTATGAAGAACTAGCTGATGTTAATAATTTGCTTGATGATTTTAATGAGATGTAAGCGGTAAACAAACTATGTTCTTAGGTTCACAATTTAATAAGCCTTTTTGTAGGCTTTTAAGCATAATTAAGGTGTGATATTATTATCTTATTCACATAACAATTTAGGAGTAATAGTAAATTATATGACTAAAAAATTACCACGAGACCAAATAAAATATCCACGTATTCATGAGAACGATCGCCATTTGATTGAACACATGTGGAATGATGAAAAACGGACACAATCTGAAATCGCTAGAAAACTTAATCGTTCACAGTCCGCAATCTCTAGAGAATTAAAGCAAGGCAATATCTTTGATTTTAGTAATCTTAGTAAACGGCAATTATATAATCTTGAAATTCATTCGCGTATCAAATACTCTGCTTTACGTGGACAATTTATAGCCACTCAAAGAAGTGTGAGACGTGGCAATGGTTCAAAACTGCTGACAGATGAGCTAAAGGAATTGATTGAGCATTGGGTCAATATAGAACATTGGACGCCCGAACAAATTGCTGAAGCTCATGTATCAGATATTGAAGTCTCGGCATCAACGATTAGAAATTGGGCGAGACAAGGTAAAATCTATTTGAGACCATACTATCGTAAACGTGCTAACAATACAGATGCAGAAAAAGTTAAAATTAAAACGCAGTATCAAAAGCAACGTGAGATTGATAGACTGCGTTCAAAGCTAAAGTCACAAGGTATTTTAGTTAGACACTCAATTTATGAACGACCACCAAAAATAAATACACGCAAACAGTTTGGTCATTGGGAAATAGATTTGGTTTTGCCAGCAAAGGGTAAGAATGGCGAAATTAACGATAAGAGCGCTATTTTAACCTTGGTTGAACGTAAGACAAGGTTTTATGTACTGGTTAAAATTGATAGTAAACAATCGTTTGATGTGATTAAAGGCTTTAGATACTTCTATAAGAATTATGGTAAATGGGTACGCACAATCACAGCTGATAATGGTATTGAGTTTATGTCATGGGACTTTTTAGAAGTCGTCCAGCAGGAATACAAGACAAAAATATACTACGCAACGCCCTCTTCGCCACAGGAAAGGGGGACAAACGAATATAAAAATCGTGAGCTACGTGTCTTTATTCCCAAGAAAACGACTTTTAGAACGATTAAGCAAAAAGATTTAGAAGTGATTGCTGATAAAATCAATCGTAAGCCAATGCGTATTGCACTGCAAGGCTCAACACCTTATGAACGATTTAATAAGGAATACCGTAATATGGAACGGTATAAAGAACGTTATATCAAGCAGAAAATCAAGAAGTATGAACAAAAATTAGCCGAAGAAATCAATGCACTCAAAGATGTTAATTTGACAGATATAGATGATGATAAAGATGTCAAGGTTGATATTGATGATATAAGTTAAAAAAGATTTAAAAGTTAAATAAGCTGACACAAAGACTAGTGATTAGTCTTTTTTTGTGTCATAATGACGACATATAAATTGAAATGACTATGTGAAGTAGCGCTAAAATCCACTGTTAACGCCGTGTACTGCAGTTGGAAATTTTCATGAAAGAAGTGTATAATTTCTGAATAGTTATGGCTTGACGACATTTCAAACTCATTACAAATTACAGAATGTAACAGACAGTTTAACAAACCGTTACCAATAGAGAAAACCTATTGACATCTGCCCTTGATAGTCAACTTTCGATAATATATATTATGTTAACTAAAAAACATCTTGTACTTGTCAAGTGCTAACTTAACAAAATACCATATATTTAATTTCGAGAACCGTTATAAAAAGCCACACAACGGCTTCAAACGCACTTATTTACATTTCTGTTACAAGTGCTTATTTTTGGCTTTTTTAGCCATCTGAGATTTGCCGAATAAATTATTTTACGCAAAAATGCGTCTACTTTGTGTTTTTTTGTAACCTAGTTTTGAGTGTACTACAAAACATGCTCTTGATGTCAGCAAAATAATATTTTTATTAGCTCATCAAAAGACACGCTTATTTTATAATTCAGATTTTCCAAAAATTACGGTTAAAATTTATGCTGCTGGATCACTTTTAAACCGTTTTAAGAATTCCTCCTCTGGTGATTTATAGTTCAATGTAACTCTTGGACGCTCGTTAATGTCCCTGATTGCTCGCTGGAGGCGTTTTTGCGTAATATTAGTAAAGTTATACCCAGAACAAAAAAAACGTCTCAATTCGCGATTCATGCGCTCGTTCGTACCGCGTTGTCCTGGTGACTGTGGATCGGCATAATATAGCTTTTTGTTATAGTCATCCTCAATTTGAGAAATGAACTGCATACTTGTAAATTCAGTGCCACGGTCACATGTGATGCTGTCACATGCTGTTTCAAAACGTGACATGAAAGTATCGACCGCTGTCTTGACATCCTCAGCATGACGGCTCTTTGTTTTGACACCAACCATGAAACGTGTTCTACGTTCAACTAACGTGATAACAAATGATTGGGAGTCTTGAGGACTCATCACGCCATCAACTTCCCAATGTCCAAATGTGGCCCGCTTATTGATTGTTTTTGGACGCTTGGTGATTGAACGTTTCTCAAGTTGATATCGAATTTGTGGTTTGTTCACAGGTTTTGCCCTTAACTTACGTCTACGTTTGCCTTTCAAGGGCAAGTCATTGATTTTAGTTTTTAGCTTGTGATTCAAAATCCAATTATAAATTGTTCCTGTACTAATGCCTAAACGCAACTTGCTGTTGGCGATTTGCTCTGGCGACCACTTTTTCTCCAAAAGATATTGGTCAATAATTTCACGTTTTCGGTTTGTTAGTTTGTAAGCATGACGATGTGAATGGCGCTTTATAGTGTCTGCGCGATGCTCTGCTTGTCTTGGCTCATAAGTATGTCTCAGTGTTGTTTTTTTGCCCCGCCAAACAATGACGCGAGCATTGCGTTGTAATTCTTGGGTGATTGCTGCTCTGGAACGGTGAAGCCGTCTTGCTATTTCACTGTTACTTAAGCCATCGCGAATAAAATTGCTGATTTGTAACCTCTCCTCAAAATCTAGACGTTTGTAAACCTTTGTTTTTGTCATGTCAGTAAACTGCTCCCTATCAATTTGAGATTGGCAGTAAAATGATATTTATGTTGGCAACATACTAGTACTATGGCTACACCATAATAACAACATATCTATGATGTAACATAGTTATGTTGTTATTATGTTATAAACATGTGTATAGTGTATTTGTCCATAAAGACTGTTATATCAATATTTAAGAAACAGTATAACAGTAATATACTAGCATTATAAAGGTACTATACTAGCAGTACAATATAGATGTAATGCTGTCGTACTGCTTTTATTTTGACTATGATGCGAATAAATATATTTTGAACACTAAAATCCCATTATAATAAGTTATACACTGGCGCAACAGTTTTGACCAACGTTAATCATCTTGTTAGAGTCGATTCCGAATTTATACACATAAAAAAACGGCTGGACGTTTGTCTGCCGTTTTTATTTCTGCTCTATTTCGTTTGGATTGGCGTAATTTCATTGCCATCAAACTCATTTATTAGACTCGCGGTCGGTAATTGATTAGCAACCACTTGCCCGATACTGTTGTTTGATCTGACATAACCACTCAAATCCTTTGTGATATAGAGTTGATTGCCTGCTAAAATCAGGTTCGCATCAACGATGCCATTATCACTGACAATTGTATTAGCGTTGGCATTAAATGCCTCTGCCACTGTGTTAATTGTGTCACCATATTGAATCTGATAGTGACGTGAATTGACATCGAAGGTCCTTGACAGTTTCCCTTTAATCGTTGCAACACTATTTGCTTGCCAAATGGTGTCCGCTGATGAAACATTGTGAGTTAACCATAACACGATTGACATGGTTATACTCACAAGCAAGAGCAAAGTCTTTAGCTTTTTAAAAATATTAGTAGGCCTAATTTTAGATAACATATTACCTTCTCCTAGCCAGTTAATACCTGAGTAAACCTTTATTTTTGTTCATTCTTAACACTTGACATATACTTGCGCTTGGCCCCAGCCAAGCCAACTGCCATCAAAGTAGCAGCCAATCCTGCCATAGCCATCTGTGTCGCATCATAATCTTCGTTAGCATGTGTTGTTGGCAAAACACTGGCAGTAGAGACAGGTGTTTCTTTAACAGGAACCGCAGTCTTTTCAACTTTTGGCGTCTTGGTGAGACTGTAATAATGTACAGCTACTTTTTGTTGAGTGGGATTTTCTGCTGCAGGCAAAACCTCAACCGTCACCTTATGAGCTTCTGCTTTTGATGCGATAGGTGCATCAGGTCCTTTTGGCGCTTCAACCGTAACTTTCTCAGCGCTTAATGATGGGGCAACAGGCTTTTTAGGGATTTGACTATCTGAACCAAAGGCCCCACCAACAATTGATGTATCATTACGGTCACTTGTTGAGTGGTGTATGTTAAACGTCAACTGCCCAGCATTATCCCATTCCCAACGGACACCGTTAGAACTGAGATTACCATTTGAGCCTTGTGATACATCGCCTGAACCAGCAGTGTAGTTATTACCAGAAGCAGAAATGTTTTTACCAGTTGTCACCTTGCCGTTCAAACCATTCGTTGTGATCGTTTGGTTGTTGTCAATATCATTCAATGTCGCAACTGTCAGGTTACCAGTAGCTTGTAGTTTCAAATCATAAGAATAAACATAATCTAATATGTTACCTGATGAAATGACAGCACTGCCGCCACCTTGTTCACCTGCTCCACCTTGCGCAGCACCGTTATAAGTGGCAAAGACACCCCAAGCAATTCCACCATCATCAGCGCCCCAAACGGCCACATAAGTACCAGTGTTTGAGGGAGCGTTGATATTGGAGAATGTTAATGTAACGTCACCATTAGTTGTGTTGTGAATCGTTATTGATCCAGTACCATTGATTTTGAAAAGGTTATTAAAGTTAGCGTCTGTATTTTGATTCAAGTTGCTACCTTGAATGGCATACATAGCTGCACTTTTAATCGTACCGTCCGCAAATGAGATAGCTTGCTCATTACCACTTAACTTTTGGGCGCCAGAACCAGCCGTGACTGTCGTGTTTGAAGCCCATTTCAAACCGGTATTAGTTGAAATACCAGCATTATAATCAGACAAAGCTTTCTGATAGGCGGCAAGCTTTGTCTTTAAGCTAGCAGTGTTTTGATCTTGCTTGGCAATGGCTTGCTTAATCGCGTCAGAATATAAAACAATATTCTTTTGAATAGCTGACTTTAAAGCCTCACCCTCTAATCCTGTGGTATCAATATACTTTGGCGTCTGATCACTTGTTGTGACAGTAACATCAACCTTGTTCTTCTTGGCATCGTCAATTTGTTGATCAAGGTTTGCAGTAGAGTTTTGCAAATCAGCTTGTCCCTTTGATACCGCATCAGCCAGGTCCGCTTTAGCTTGCTCATAATCGGCTTGCTTTTGCTTATATTCAGCCGTTAACTTGGCCAGTGTTGCTGTGTCTTGGTCTTGTGTTGCCACACCGCTAGCCACTGCCTTTTTGTACAAGTCAATGTTGTATGCCATAGCATCCAACAAATTTTGACCCTCAAGGCCTTTCAATGACTTGTATTCAGGAGCGGTTTTGGAAACTTCAACACTAACTTCAATGCCAGCCTTCTTTGTCGCATCAATTTGCTTATCTAAATCAGATGTTGACTTATCTAGATCAGCTTGACCCTTTGTCGAAGCGTCTTTTTGATCGGTTGTTGCCTTTGTATAGGCTTGATCATTGGCTTTTTGCTTTGCCGTGGCGTCTTTCACCGCTTGATCCTGCTTGTTCAAATCAGATAATATTTCATTTGTCTTTGATGCTGCATTATCATCATTGATTGTGACATCAGTTGGCTTTCCAGTTGTGACATCAACGCCAGCTTTTGAAGCAGCATCTGCGTCACCTTTGACTGTAGTTTGTGCTTTATCAACCGCATCCTTTGCTTGATCCTGTGTCACATTAGTCCCAGCAGTTGTTGGGACGGTACTTTTTTCAGCCGTTGATGAAACAGTGGCTGGTTTAGTCGCATTCGCTGCCCCCGAAGCAGGATTAGTCGCAGGAGCTGGGTTGTTTGTATTCGTCGTGGCATCAGTTTCAGGTGCAGTGACTGTTTTGGTACTGCTATCGGCACTTTGACTGGTTGCCGTGGGGGTGCTTGTTGTTGTGTCCGCACTGACTTGGGTTGTCATTGCGGTTGCGGCTGTGATACCAGCTACTGCGATTGCGCCAATGACCAGCTTCTTGCCGTCTTTATACATTTTGTACTTTGTAATCATGATTGTTTTCCTTTTCTTGCCTGTTGTGATTGTTTTAGTTATTGAATGGTACGTTATAAATTTGACCATTATAGTTCAGCGTAATAGCGTGATTTTCAATACTATTGACCCGAGCCGTTACATCTTGTCCGTTAATAGTTGCTTTAACATCCTCACCTACGTGATATTGCGAAGCTAACGGATTACTAGATTGCCTACTCGCTTGTGATGAATTTGTAGCAGAACTGACAGTTGAAGCAGCTGTTTGCTCCGCCTTTGATGCTTTCAAGGCAGTGGATGATTGTTGTGGCTCAGTCGCTGACTTTTTAGAAATGCTGTGGTTACTAGCATTGCTTTGGCTCCCCAAGGTATAGGCACCATAAGCTGCGCCTCCAATAACCAAAGCACTAGCCGCACCAATCAAAAATGTAGACAAACCAGATTTAGACTTGGTAGCTGGTTCGGGCAATGGTTGTTTTGATTGGTTGCCTTGTAGTTGAGCTGCTAAAAGTGTCAATACCTGGTGATTAAAATCATCAGTAGTCGTTGTCGTTGCATCGGCCTTATCACTTTCATTACTTGCCTTTAATTCCCTAAGTAGCTCAGTTAAGGTCTTATTTTCACTGTTGAGCTTTTCCAACTCAGAAATATGCGCAGTTTCCTTTGCACGCAGGTTGTCTTCCAATTCACCGTTATGGTTCCTGAGCACAACAATCTGCTGCTCTAGTTCATTGAGATGTGTTGATTGTGACTTGGCTGTTTCAAGTTTGGTTGCCGCTAGTAGCGCTTCCTCATGTTCCGCTTTGTAACCCAAACGCTTTTTATCAATGTCTTCAGCTAACTGATCTTGCAGGGCAATGAGTGATTCATTGTGCTGGGTTAATAACTCATCCCGAAGGGATTTAACACTGGTCATTGTTGCCGAAGCTTGTTGCGTGGTCTTGTCATCAATTTTATGATTAATGGAAGCTTGAATACTGTGCAGCAAGTTACCAGAACGTTCCAAGTACCAAGCATCTAATTCTTGATTAATCGTCACCTTCAGTTCTTCGAGATCGCTATAATAATCATTTTTTAGCGCCTCGACAGCAGTTTCATGGCGAAGGTTCTCAGCCTTTATGTCGGCTTCAAATCCTGCTTTGCGGGCACTCTCACGTAATTGATAACGCGTCTCAAACTCACTAGGTCTTTCTTGCGACAATTGTAGGTCTACGCTTTCAGCAACGTCAGTATCCCTTAACTGTTTGATTTCACTGCTCAACGTGTCCTCTGACTGCTTAACTTGGTCAGCCAACGCTTGTCTTATTTGTTGGACATACATTTGGCTGGTTTCCATCAAAAAGTTATTTGCTTTAACTTTGTCAGCATTTAACATTGATTGAACATAATCAGCTGCTTCTGCTGGGACACCATTAGGCACATCAGCTAATGGAAAATTTAGTGTCTCAAGTGCGACCTGATCAATGATGGCATGACTTGTGTCAAAAGGGTTTTTGTTCAAACTCATTGTTGGTTGTGAATCTTCTTCAACTTTAGCGTTGTTAGCCTCTTTATTTGGCACAGCATTAGCCATAGGAACAGGTAATTCCTGAACCACAGATAAGTCAGGTTGCTCGTTTTTTGCTTCATCATCTGGTGCGCTATCAGCAGTTGTTGATGAAGCGTCAAGCATTTGGAATTTCTTTGCTTCAACCGTAATCAGGCCATCAGTTTCTCTAGCCTGACGATAGCCAACTTCGGTGGGATATTCGGGCATATCATTTGTTGAAAGCGTTGTATATTCCAACGCTGCATCTACTAGTCCATTAAGTGAAGACGTAATGGCATCATAATCAGCCGTTTCATCTTGACGCACGGCAGGTGAATTGAAAATATGGTCCGCTGTACTAACGACAATATTTTCAAACTTTGCTGTAATAATGGCATCTTCCCAACTAAGACCATTCGGCTCATCTTTCCCTTTGCTGTCTTTTTCAAAATAAGTAATCGTGCCCACGCGGACATCACGGTTGCTTGCTCTGGCAACATCTTGCCCGACCGCACTTAGAAATGCCTGTAAGTCATTAAGCTGCACGTTGGGCCACGTCTCGGTCATGCGGCCCCCAACACGCGCAACAATTTCCTGTATCAAAGCGTTGTCCCAGTCTATTTGACTATCCTCAACACGAGCAAAATATTGATCATCAATCTTGTTTTTCTTTTTTCCCCAAGCCATAGGATCTCCTTTCAAAATATGTTTTTAAAATGGCCAGTTCAAGAAATTACCACCGCCAGCAGAGGTAGCAGTCTGGTAAATCCAAGTCAGAAACAAACCTACAAGTAGGCCCCCACCAATCCCAAACAGGGCATACATGATTCTTGTTTGTCCTTTTTGGGCCAATTGTTGGCTACCAGTGGAGTGCATAATGAATCCAATAAGAATACAAACACCGCCAACAACAATTAAGACGATGAAGAGAATCCCAGAAAGTTTACTTCCTGAAGTTTTGGCTGCATCTGCGATATCTGCATTTGCTGTCAAAGGCAAGAGCCAAGGACAAATGACTAAAGCCATAGCCAGTAATTTCTGTACACTTTGATTCAAATGATGAATCGAAGTGAGCGCGTTATTTTTAAAATTTTTCATATCGAAAAATCTCCTTTTTTTAGTTTGTGTAGTTAACACAGGCTCAATATAACAAGTTTTAAATTTTCTACAAAAAGTGGAACAAAAAAATGTAGGTTATTTCGAAAACAAAAAAACTAAGCAAAAATGCTTAGTTTTCTCTTTAATACTAATTATTTATTGGGTATGAAGTAGCTGATTTCTGAATTTGACGACGGATTAAATTCAATTTGGTCATAAGTGAGCTGTTGCGAACTCAAGCCACTATAACTTTGATGCAGTTTCTGTACAGATTTTATTTGGCATCCTTTCAGGACGATTGTTTCACCTTTCAAGTTCATGAGAAATTTTAGGGTGATCGTCAACGATCGTCTTTTTGAAAGTTCTAGTATGTCGTCATGATTACCATCTAACATTGTTAAGAATAGTAAAAGCATTAATAAGCTAATCAAAATAAGTTGGAAGCAGCTAATAAGAATAATTAAATTGATTGTTATTTTTGAAATGACTTGTAATGCATTCATATCCTTAAGAGTCAACATTGAAACAAAAGTTATCACCATTAAAAATAGATTTGTCACTGCTAGGCGATCATTTACTTTGAGCCAATTATTAGCAAAATATTTTGTCAACTTTACGGTTAAAGCACTCAATAAGAGTATGACAAGCCCAGGCTTAATCGGAAAATGATTGAAATGGGCCAACAAACTTGTCAATGTTTGACTAGCTTGTATTTGCGTGTTGAGACCTGACAATAATTTGAGTGACACCAACGTTAACGGTATAAACAACAGAGTTAAGAAAATTGAAAGTATTTTGACGATCAAATGTCGTCTTTTGAGGCGTTTTTCAATTAATCCTTGAATATCAAGGAGTTGATTTTCTTTCATGTTTTGATACTGCGAAAATAAGCCTGTGCCAAATTGAGAAATAAACGGTAACACAAGCCCAAGTAGACGATTAGGTGTCATGTTCTTTAAATAAAAGGCTTCTAATTGCGTGTATAAAAGAAAGTTAATGGATTCGGTTGTCGCCTCAATTAACCAATTGCCTTCGGCAATCGTCACTGTTACAGGCGTGACATTGGCATAGTCTATATCATGTTGGTGATTAAGCTGATGCTTTTGTGATATAGCATTAGTAATTTGAAGCAGAATAAAATCTTCAAATCCTAAAGGTGATTGGTTTTTAAAATATTTAAGCCTCAAAAGATCATAAATGTCGTTGCGTATGCACAAGGTTTTAGTCAATTGTTTAGGCATAGGTCAATATCTCCTGTTGATTAAGCGCTAGAAACAAATAAAAATTAATTTCGTCTGGTGTTAAATTGGCTAACCAAATAACTGGAGACTCATAGTGATAAGTTGTAAACAAAGGCTCATCAAGTAAATCGATGGCATTGTGATAAGCAAAATCATATTTACTGTACAAGGCACGATAATCAAGTTTTTCTTTTCTTCGTTCCTTTTGTGCTTGACGTTTACCCTGCCCGACCAAATTAACGATATAGGCGCTTTCACGCAATGGCGTGCAAGCATCTGCCATTGATTGCCTAATTGTATCTCCTAAGGCCTTGTTAACGCTTAAAGTAACGTGAATTGTGTTTTCGACTGACATATAGATTCCTCACTTTTGATAATAGTGGCACTATAACAAGTTTGGAAGGTTTGACCAAAAGTGGAACAAAAAAAGTAAGTTATTACGACAACAAAAAAACCGATGTGTTGTTCCTACTTAGCGAGTTGGAACACATCGGTTTCAAATGGTTAAATTACCTTGTGGTAAAATAATCCTATTAAAAATAAATCCACAAGCCCTGAATACTTTGAGCGGTCTTCAACTTAGTGGAATAAATAGAGCTAACTAATAGCTTAAATTAACTATATAGCATATTTTGTCTCATATCAACCTGTAAGCTATGCTTGTATTCTTTTTTTGCCATGCCTCTCCTCTAATAGCATAAAAATGAATTGTATGAAAAAAAGGATTTTCAAAACAAAATTTAAAAAAGGAAAATTTGTGAATATGTTTGATGATTTGGATAACCAAGAAATAGAATATGAATTAATTTCTTGTTCTAATTGCGGTAATGAATTTAATTCCCAATATGTATATGCTCAACGAATCGGTAGTATGAATAATGAGTATATTTATGATTTACTCTGTCCTCTCTGTGCACCACACAGAAAAAGGTGACTTGTTAAGAGGAGACCAATTTAACAGAACAATACATCTGGGTAATTGAACATTTTGTTCAATTTTTTAATATATACCTACTATTTTTTTCTATTGCGTCCGTAGCAGATGACATAATCTCTGACAACCTCAATCATCAAGACAATTGTAGCTATCAAAATTGGTGTAAGAAACAAACCTATCCAGACGTGTTGTGACATTTGTAGCCCCTCGTCTATTTTATGGCCGCTGACATGTGTTAGATCAATAGTTTTAATCGTTGGTATGATAGCTATGGTGCTGAATGTAATACCGATAAATAATAGTGTTGATATTGAACAGTAAACAATCAGAAATCTTAAAGCATATTTTTGGACTAGTTTAATAGGTGTTTGATTCATATTTAATTCCTTTACAGCACAGTGCTGTCACTTTGTAATTGAAAGGTTCCAATACGATCTAATTGGGTAATTTTGTTATGCTCTGGATTGTAGGAGATATTGTAGACGAAGCGCGTTGTGGCTTCGGGTTTACCTTCATAGTGGCTTTTAACAAATACAACCACCTTTCCACTGACGTTTTGGTCTGTGGCGCTTGTTGGCATGAAAACCATGTGATCAAATACCATAATGACACCCGTTTGTGTCATCATTCTATCGGTATCAGGCTTGAAATCTAAACTACTCCTTACAACATCTTTGGTCACCAATGGTGCCATTGCTGTAGCTTTATGGTCAAACTCTTGTTGTGTACCAATCGTCCAATCTAGTGCGTATAAGTCGTTAAGTCTTTTAGTGGCCTTTGCGACATTGGGTTGTTTGTCACTCAAAGTTTGATCATTTTTTTGCGCCTGTAAATCTACGGTCTTCTGCGTTTTACTAACTTGTTTAGTGGTTTGATTCGCACTATGATTATTCGCTTGTGAACTCAGTTGAAAAACAAAGCCAACTAGCAATAATACTAATGGCGCAAGCCACTTCATCATTATTTTTGTTTTAGTCATTGGAACCGCTCCCCGATGTGTCTCTTACCTTGCCAGTTTGCAATTGATTGATTTTGCCATCTTGTATTTGCATTAAGATTGTGACGGTTAAAGTTTGATTATTTTGCTTGTAGGTGATTGTACCAAACCCAACCCCAAGCCCAGTGGCATCCTTTGAGTAGTTTAAATCAGTCTTTTCTAGTTTAATACTAGGCTGTCCTTCATCAACGTCACCACCAAAGGTCGCGCCAAGAAAGGCCGAAGTCACGTCTTTTGTTGCAAATTGACTCGCTTGATCACTAATTGTTTTATGTTTAAGACGATTAAACATGTCGTTGATAAAGCGATCACCTAATGCTTGTAAGTCAGCGGTATTCCTAATATCCTGCTTGGTTACAGTTTCATAATCTTGTTGCTGTTGGGTAGCTGCCTTTAGAGAACTCTGCTGGGCTTTCAATTGCATGTTGGCAATATTAATGTTCTGATTGCTTTGGCGATAGCCTATGATGGCGTTTACCAAAAAGACCAACGATAGCAGTAACACGACAACATAGCAGACAGTGGCTATCTTTATTTTTGACATAGACATGTTAGACTCCCGTCATCAGTTTTGTAATCAGTTTTGCGTCAGTTGAGTCAGTACTGTTAACAACACGATTTCCCTGCAAGACAATCAAAGTTGGGAAGTTCATAACGCCATATTTGGAAATTAGCTCCCGTGCGCCCGCTTTATCCACGTTGATGACAATATAGTGACGCTGTGGGTTTTCCTTGATTGTTTGGGTGATGACCGCGCGTGCTTTTTTGCAACGAGAACATCCTGGCTTATGGAATATCAGAACGGTCTTTTGATTTGGCTTATTGTCCAGTTCTGCCACCCTTTTTGTAAAGTTTCTAGTATCAGGATAGCCGTTGAGATTGTGTTCCACAAAGAGATAACCACCAATGGCAAAGATTGCTAGTGTGACCATGACCACGATACTAATAGTGCTTGTTTTTTTATTCATCATCCTAATTCCTTTATTGGTTATCATCTTTAAATGGGCCACTGGGAACGACAACACTCGTGCCAGCCTTTTTTGGTAACTTGAGATAGTCACCAGGTGACTTTAGACCGTTTGAACGTGGTGCCCAATTAAACTGATCATGCGTTTGGACAGCGAAATGAACGTGAATACCTGTTGCTTCACCTGTTTGCCCTTGGTGACTAATATGTTGACCAGCCGTAACTTTATCACCTGTATTGACAACAATAGCTGCTTGACTTGGCGCATGACCATAATAAGTAAATACACCATCAGTGCCCTTGATAACGACCCAGTTACCACCGATACTATCCGAACTCTTCGCAACTACTGTGCCATCATGAACGGCATAGACATTACCGCCGTCACTGTTTAAAGCATGATCAATGGTTTGAAAATCGACACCGTAATGTTCAGCCCCTGAAATACCAGCATAATTTGGATAGCCACCTGTAATGTTGTAGGTCCCTTTTACTGGTAAACCATTATTATTCGAACTTAACCCAGTATCACAAGCCGCTGCTTGTAGTGAACCAGCGTTGGCATTGCTAGCAGTGTCGCCTATCCCACTATTGTTATTGTTTTTATCAAAAACATCTATACTGCCATCAAAGTTCAAGCTAAATACTTTTTTGATTTCTTCGGCAGTCTTTGTTGTATCAGCGACCTTTCGTTGTGGATCATTGGCAGTCACACCTTCAAACTTCGTATCCCAAGCGACTAATGAGCTACTGATATTATTGGCCGTTGCTAATAATATCATGGTCTCTTTGTGACTACTCTTTAATTCGTTAATGGCAAGCTGTACCTGAGCTTCGGCCGTATCGGCCGTGTCTTTATAACGGTCACCATTAATACCGCCATTTCCCCACTGCCAGATACCTTTAACAGAGCCAGCAGGATTAACCGCTTTGGGATTAAAGCCACTTTCTCTTAAACCAATGGCCAATGCCGCAGCAATATTGTCTCCTGACATGTGGAGTTCTTTGTGAAAACGATCCGCTGCGTACCTCATGTTTTTGTACGTATCAGAGTTTTTATCTCGCCAATCACCGCCAATCCCCTTCCCCGCTTCGGCAACTGTCTGATCATCATTCCAGCAACTCTCATCTTCTGATGAAAATAGCATCATAACCATCATGATGACGGCAATGATGGTCACAAGGCCTGTCACAATCAAGGTTAGGATGGTATAGAACTTAATCTTTTTGAGTCTTACCAAATTGTCTATCATTCATCAGACCCCCAACATCACGCTAATAATCTTCAAAATCAAAACAAAAGCAAAGCCGCCCAACATGTACCAGATGATTTTAGTATCAACTGAGGGTGGTTTTTCACCCTGTTCGTACTTTCTGATAATTTGTTTTGCCTCCTGTTTCATTTTTTCGCGATTTTCTTTTTCCGTTCGGAATGGGTGTGGAAATTTCATCTTACAGACCTCCACCAAATAAATTAATTTCTTGTTGACTCAAGTCCACGTGCATAAAGGTCGCTTGCTTGCCGACTAAGTTGAGTAAGAAATCGCCTTGCCCAATAGCCTGTAAAGCAGCCAACTGGCCATCTGTGATATTGTTCTCGCTTACAACCGTCCGCAATCGCGTCGTATCGGCTTGTGAGAGTCGGGCAATGATTTGTTTTGGAAAACGCCCAAAGAATGACGCAGCGGCACGGCTGGCATCCGAATCAATTGATTGCCCTGTTGGCACAACGTTTTTCAGGCCTGGGAAAATAGCAATCATTCCGAAGAAATCCTTGCCGTGTTGTGCCATCAAATTATCCCCAAAGGTAATCCCTAAGGGGTGTTTAGCATTAAAAATATCATCTGCTTCATCCTGTATCCACCAGAAATACTTTGGGTTTTCTTTTTGGTTTTGCGGATCACTTGATATTTCACCTGTTTTAATGCGTTGCCGTTGTTTGGTACCGTTAATCGTAATATAACTTTCCATCAAGGATAAAATCGTGAAGTATTGGGCGTTGTACAAGTCATCTTCCAAACGTGACAAGCCGCTTGTATCAAAACGAATCAATCGTTCATTAGTTAAATCGGGCATTGTTGTAATGCCGTTGACCATATCCCCATGATCTTGAATGAGACTGCGAATTGTTGACAAAATGTTATCCAAACGTTCAATAGCAATTTGCGTCATATTACGTGACATCATATTGCGTGTTTCCAGAAAGGTTTGAAAGTCTTCCAGAATGGGATAATCTTCGTTTTTCAGACCAATCACCCGTAAATCTTGGGGGTTGTCTTTTGGTGAAGGTGACCACATGCGTCGTTCAATATAAAAATCTGTGAGTAGATTACCTAGCATTTCAAGTTCTTTCTTACTAGCTTGCGGATTACGTGTTGCATAGTAGGTGATCACTTTGGTACGATGCTGGTTGAAGCTCGCTATCACATCAATATTGCCGTCTGCATCCAGCACAGTGCCAAAGACTTGCAGTAGATTGATAATATTTTGACTGCCATCAAGTGTCAGTGTTAATCCAAAATAATAGTTGACTAAATCACGCCACTCATTCGATTTGTCAAAGACCCAAGCCGTATCGCCTCTGGCAACAAGCGCGCCTAGATTTTTCTTAGCAAAGGCACTTTTACCAGACCGCTCACCACCTACAATTAAGTTATAAGCCGTTAATTGTGTACGATGGTCGTTATAACTTGGATCATACATGACTTCCCCACGTTGTGTGGTTAATCCTAAATAGGTGCCACGAGGATGGGCAATAAAAGTCTGATTAAACGCATAAGACCCCGCTAAGGCATAAGCCTTCATCGGGAACCCCTGATCCTTAATGGTTTGGTTTTCAATTGACATGGCTGGCATGAAGAATTGTTGAAAGTGCGTTAATTGCTCAGAAGGATAAACCTTTAGCCGATAGTTTGAAAGCTGTTGTTGAATTTCTTTAACGCGTTTGCGCAATTCCTCTTGTGAGACATCAGTCACCATCAATCGTACGTAGACGCGCTTGTAGACCTCTCGACCATTACGAGCATCATCTAGATCATCTTGAGTGATTTGTGCATCACGAGAAGCTTCTAAGGCATCTCCACGCGAAGTCAGTTCACTGTGCGCTTTGCTATCCAGTGCATTGGTAGCGGATTCTAATGCTTTTTGTACCTCAAATTTACTGTTCGTACCGATTTTGATATCGACAATGGTATTTTTGTGATTGATAAGTTCCTTAAACCAGCCAGCTCTTTGTGGGGTTTTTGGATAATCATAAACATCAATGATGGCACTAACTGACATACCGTCATCAAAGTAATTAGTATGAAAGACCATACCTCCAACGTTTTGCACTTCATCAATTAAGTCCAGATTGTATCCTTTTGCTTTAAGAGCGGAACGTTTCGCATTATTAGGACTGATACGCATATTACTTTTCCTCCAATTCTAAGTTTTCACCAGGGTTATTGATTTGGTACAAGACGAGTTTCTTTCGTTCCAAACTCACTGGCTCTGGTGTGAAAGCTAAGCCCGTATTGGCAATGAAGTCACGTCGGTTCTTTTCCAACGCAGCTAACGTCTTACCGTAAATAACAGCCGTGTATTCTTGATGATTAATATCACTCACAACATCTTTTTCAAGACTGATTTCGCGTAAAATAGTTTGTCGCATTTGCAAAAGCTGATTATAATGACGTTCATCTAGGTTTTTAACGCCCATTTGCGTTTCGACTTTGATTAATTCTTTTCCCCATGAAGCCTGTTGCGTTCGGGTGTCAGCGGGTAATTGGCTAATTTTAATGTCAAAATCCTCTAAGTATGTTGATAAGAGCTTATGAAAGTCTGCAATGATTGATTTTGAGCTATTGATGCCATCAGAATCCAAGAAGTCTAAATCTTTTCCTGGCAGATTCAATAAATCAGCATACGTATCATCTCGTAGCAATATGGGATGCCCTTTACGATTCAAAATATCCTTGTAAGGTAAAAATAAATAAACTGGAATCGGTTGATGGGATTCAATTTTATTCTTAACATAAGTTAGGTTTAAAGCCCGTTTCTGCTTTGTAGTTTTTAGACCCATTAGTCTTCTCCTTTATTGACTTTTTTTGTGATAGCTATGACGTTGGCAGTGGCTGCCTTATCAACTTTTAGCAAACCCCGTAGAATTTCCTGATACATGAGTCCGTTAGGATTACTAGGGCTTGGCAAGATGAGATACACCGTCAGGATGAGGTTGTTAAGCCCGAACAATACGCCATAAATACTGATATTGTAGGGATATAGTTTTTTAATCATGACGTAGGTAATGACAAACATCACCGCAATAATGGCAATACGTTCCATAGTGAAAAAGAACCATCGTGACACTTTCTTCCAGATGTTTCGACCTGGGGTAAATTGTTCATACATTTTAAAACTCCTTATCGTTTATTTTTGCCTGGATTGATAATCAATCTGTGGCAAATATAACAAGTTTTATTTTGTTTACCAAAAGTGGAACAAAAAAAAGAGACCTATGCGATAATTTGCCTCAAAATGATTTTCTTTAATTTTTCCAGAACCGCTATAGTGATAGTATATCTATATCACAACATAGATATACTATCACTATAATGGCGTTGCAACATAGTTATAACGTCTTTATGTTGCTTTTATGTTTACGTTGTATTGATAGTATATTTATGTTGTGTTGCCAGTGTGTTTGCAGTATAATATAAACATAAAGGGTTTTACATGCCTGGATTGGTACATCTTTCGTTATTTCGTTTTGACAGATAAAATAACAAGGAGCGTTATCATGAGTAAAACTATTACATTTTCAGTCCCAAAGGGTGGCAATGGTAAGACCACTGTTACCTTTAACTTTGCAGGTTTTTTAAATAAGCTCGGCTATAAAGTTTTGATTATTGACAGTGATTATCAAGGTAGCCTTTCGTCGACCTATCAAGCGTTTACGAATGAGAAAACCTTATACAATGTGTTTATGGGCGGTGAAGTTGAGATCAGAGAATTGAGTCCCCTGTTAAGTTTAATTCCAGCGAGCTTTCATTTAAAAGACCTTGAAGCATTACTTAATACGCGCATTAATAAACAGTTTATCATGATGATGTGGCTACAAGACCATCTTGATTTAATAGAGTCGTTTGACTATATTTTGATTGATACCCACCCTGATTTTAGTACCTTGACACAAAACATGATTGCCATTTCCGATTATGTTGTTGTACCACTAAAACCAGATGATTACGGATTTTTACAAGCTAAGAATCAATTCGAATTATATTTTTCAGCCTTTAAGAAAGAGGCCGTAGATGTTAGAACGAGACAGTCTCTTATTGAAGCACAGCCAATTTTTCTAGGGACGCAAGTGGAACATAATACAGCTATTAGTCATGAATTTGTTCGTAAAACAAAGGATATGACAAAATTTATTGGTTATACGTATGAACGTGTAATTTATAAATACGCAACTAGCATTGGTGTACCAATTATGTTAGCCGACAGCAATCAAAAAAGAGACAAAAAAGCCGAACAGGAAATTGAAACAGTTTATGGTCTGCTATTAGAAAGGATTAACCAAAATGGATTACAGTAAAAAGAGTAAAGAAATATTCGACGATGTAGCCGCGAAAAGGCAATTAGAAAAGGCATTTTCACCAACTTCTGATGTTGAACCCAAAAGCTCAAAGGTTTCTGAGTTAGAGTTTTCCGTTCCTGCTAAATCACCGTATGAGAAAAAGGTCAATGTGAATTACACGTTGCGACCAAGTATCAAAAATGGCATTGATGAGTTGGCTCATCAGCAAGGATTCCGTTCCGCCAGTGCATTTGTGGATCAATTACTTGAGTCTGTTTTACAACAAAATACTAAACGATAAGACCAAACTAAAAACGACCAACTCTTAAATTGGAGTTGATCGTTTTTTTATTTAATAATGTCATCAGGGTTAACCGCTGGGTAGGCTTTATTGAATTCTTTTACAGTATTATAGTAACCCCCACCACCTAGTTCATTGAAGTCGCCAGAATCAATGGAATCAACAAGTGTTTGTAATGGACGAACATCCATACTATTGTTAGATATCGTTTTCGACGTTCCTAAATTCGTACTTGCATTGTGTTTTTCCGAGTCTGAAAGTGCTTTGTAACTAGAAGCCCAATTAATGAAATCAGTTTTCGTCCAAGTTGTGTAATAATTCTCACCAAGAGAGATAACATGCCCTTTCAACTTCTGAGCTTCTTTAGCGTATTTTCTTTGGTTTTCCTGATCCTGGGTCAATTGGGAAGATGATGAGGCTTTGACACTAGCCGAATAACTTGATTCTTGTCCAGCGGGTGTTGATTCTTTTTGTTGTTTGAGCATCAATAGTAAGATGCCGACAATAATAATGCCAAATACAATTACCGTTATCAAAATTTTGTTTTCTTTTAATTTCTCCATTTCACCATCTCCAAACTAATAAGCTACCTCCATTGTACAGGAATGTGATTCACTTTTGGTTATTTGATTGGGAATCTTTGTCTTTTCTACCCTTTGCCATTTGCTTTTCGATAGCTCGAAGGCCAACTTCTCGATCATGAGCGGCTCGTTGCTCAGGTGTCATTGCACTTACAGGTATCTGTGGTTTGCTTGACGGACGCCCAACTGGTTGCGACGGCGACGATGGTTTGCGTGAAATATAACCACCATCAATATAAGGCTTGCCAGGAACTGTCTTTAAGCTACTACTAGAGCCTAAACTGCTTGCGCCAATAGAACTTGATGAACTTGGCACAGATAGTTCTGAGTCAGCACTTCTGCCAATACCTGATCTGGCTCCTCCTAACGCTTCATGAGCATTTTGGGGTGTTTCCCCTGACGCACTACCTAGATTGGCCTCAACAGGCGTGTGGCGCTTGTTAAAGGCATCCACTGCCTGTTTACCGCCAGAATAACCATCTTTGATGCCACCAGCGTAGTCTTTAACATTATCAACAGCCCCTTTAACACCGCTCTTAGCAGAGTCAAGTGCTGCTCTACCAGAGCTTTTTAACAATTGACCAGGGCTTTTAACTGCACCGGCCATACGACCTGCGCCTGTCGCTAGACCTGCTAACTTTCCAGTGTTTTCGCCATCACTAGTTAAAGTATGATCTTTGGTATTGGCATTTGACATATCTAGTGGATGACGGTCGGCTAATTTTTGCCCTATTTCACGCGTCTTTTTTTGTTCTGATGGCGAAATAGCTTTTAATCCTTTGCCGATGTTTTTCTGTGCGCTCTTGGCAACACCGCCAGCCATACGAGACGCTTGACTAGCCATCATCATCGATGCCACTGGGTTATGACCGCTACGGACACCTGTCCACTGTTCAATCATTTCAAAACCAGTAAATAGTCCTTTAGCTCCCGCAACCAGTGCGGCAATCGAAAGAATTGTAAACGGCCACATGCCTAAATTTGCGCCATTGATAACGCCAAAAGCAAACTCTACCCAAGCAAAGAAGAAAATCAATGAGACTGGCATAATCACAATACCTGTGATTTGACCCTCAATCATACTCATAATCTCTTGAACACGTTTGCCCTTTGTCCCATCACGTAGTCCAAAATAAACAATTGAACCTGTCATAAATGCCATTTTGTAAACTGCTGTGAACAGCCGTACGATTGCAGCAATCACAACAAAGATGAAAACGATTTCGCCAGCGATGATACCTAACCAATTCGTTTTCATCACAGGATATTCATCCGCAAATGTTTTACCCAACAATAGCGTACCACCAGTGGTATCGACCAATTTGTTATTCCCACCAACTTTTTGAGTGAAGACCTTTTTTTGTTGATCTGTTAATCCGTCAGTGTAACCAGGATCACTCATAACTGAATGAAAATCAGAACCAGTAATTTTTTTGTCATCTACTAAATATTGTTCACCCTTATCATATTTTGATTTATCGAAATCATAAGATGCTAGTTTTTTTAAATCAGTTGAATTGCCCTGCCACAATTGCGTAATGACATTGGTATTGGGGGAGCCAATGGTTTCTTGAGACATAGAAGTCCCAATAGAGATGAGAATTCCAACCATGAACGGCAATGCCATAATGACACCCATGGTAATACTAATGCCTTTTGGCCATTCTCTACCCTTTTTCGCCTCTGTGGCGATAAACACAATCCACTGAACCAGCATCATTAGCCCAAAGGCAACAATACCCAGATACATGAAGTTACGAATGATAAGCCCCAAATGCCAATTCTGATAGGTTTGGCTAGTCGGTGAGAAAAAGATATTGAGAAAATCTAGTAGTTTGAAAGAATTTGTATAGGCATCTAAAACACCTGATGCTAAGTAATAGAAAATTAACGCTACGCTATACATAAATAGCATGATCAACGTTAGAAAGATGTGGGGCATAGGTGATAGATACTGTGACCATTGCTGATAAAATTCTACTGTTGGCCCAGTTGTCGGCAGCCCCATTGCTAAGTTATTAATCATTGAAATACCCTCCTTCGGTATATTCTGTCATCTGTTTGTATATCACCCACATTGCAGAAAGATCATTATTCAAAACCTCCAAAACAATCTCGTTACGGTTATTCTTAGCGTTCTTGAAGAATGCGGTTTCCCGAAGAAATGAAAATGCTGTATTTTGCAAATCAGTGCGGCTCTTTTTGGATGTGGGAATTTTATTTCTGATGGCATGCTCGATAATCTGACGTAATTGTATGTTATTAACTTGTTCTTCGGTCATGAATTCCTCAGAAGGGTTGAAGTTCTGTTTCCAAATCAGATAACGTTCTTCCTCGGCCCTTTTCTCTGCTGTGATACTATTAGCTTCGGTATGTGCCATCAATGCTTCTTGAATAACCATTTCAGCACCTTGCTGATTAATTTGACGGGCTGAGAGCGTATTTTGCTCTGCTTGACCATCTTCACTTGTCAAGGCCACTTCCTGCATTAATTCATTGAAGAAACCAGTGAAATCTTTGTACAGATCATCATAAGCCAAGTTATTATGAGCTGCCTTGATGTTCAAATCAGCCGTGTAGTAGTTCAAGGAATATTGCTTGCCAAGTAGCTCGTAGGCAAAGGGCATTTTGTAAGGGCCAGTAGAGAATATGGGAAATGGTCTAACATCCCGTCCCTTTTTGTCCCGCCTTTTGATTGTTCTGATGGTAATCATTTCTCGTTCACCTAACTCACTAATTTCTTTGGCATCTAATAAGCGCACTTTGGCCACTTGTGCGTGACGATTACCACGATCTTGACGATCAAGCCCTATTTGTGAGTTAACTGACTCAGTTTGCACTTCGGTTTCGCCTAGTTGCTTTGACAGCGCTTCGTTAGTCTGCTCATCATTAGTTAGAATATGGAACCAATTACCCGTGTTACCATTAATGTCATTGGTTTCCATTTCTGAATAATGTAGACGTGGCTGAGTTAGCGTTTGAATATAAAGGTCAACTAAATGCCCATAGGTTAGCCCTCGCGTTAGGATATTGGTAAATCCTGGAATACGTGGGAACATTGAAAATTCGTTGAGCTTATAGAGAATCCAACTATCCATCTTTCTTCGCGTGATGTTCGAGGCAATGTCGGTGTTGACCGAAAATACTTGGGAAATAAACAAACTAGCCAAAGCAGAGAAATCATCGTTGGATTGTGGCGTAATAATAAAGACTGCCATTGGACTCTCTGAATAGCGCAATGTGATGGCGGGTGTCAAATCGGTTCCTGTTGGTTCGATATTATCAATCAAGCACTGTAACACGGGCATCTTGGAATACCGATCTAATTTTGGCTTGCCATTCAACATTTTTCGTTGTACAATTTTTCCTGTCAGTGTAAACATTTGTTTGCGCATGACAGGAGTATTGCCCTCATTATTGAGGCTTATTCTCATTTCCCAAGCCTGGGGTAAATGATGATGAATGGGATAAGTTAACGTACCCGATTGGGTGATGGTTAACTTATCCTTTTCTATTACATTCTTTTTACCCGCTGCAAAGACTTGAATTTCAACATGTGCGCCAATATAGGCACGATCAAATTTCATTTTTAACATTCTAGGAAAACCCAGGTCTGTTAAGTTAATTGTGTTGAAGCTAGTCAATCGCGTGATGGACTCACTTGCAAACAAATTTAAACGATTCATGACCGAAAAGGAAATTGATGACTTAGTGTCACCTGTCGCTGAGAGATACTCCGCAGCGTTTAGAAAAATCATATTACGCGCTGGTGTACGAGGTAAGGCCCGCAAAGCAGTAATATACTTTGTGAGACCATCACCATCCTTATCAGTGAACTTACTCATATCATTAATAAACTGCAAGACATTCGACATTGTGACCATTGAACGGTCTTGGTGTTTTACAGCAATGTCTAAAACAGTTAACATGACCGCTTGAATGGTACTTTCGGCGGCACTATCCCAAATATCTTTATGACTACTTTCTTCGCCACTAGAACCACCAATCACTTGGACAACCTTACGTAATTCCGTATTGGCGCTATCCCAATCACCATCAAAAGCATAATCAATCGCAACCTCCAGTGGATTCCACGACTCAGACTCGCTAGGGTTCATGATGTTGAGCAATTTCACGTCATAACCAGCTGTGCGCAGTGATTTATAACTCATCTTTGCATCTTCATTTTTGGCATCAGTGTCTAAAATGTTCCACTTGATCTCAGCCCGTCGGATAATGTCAATTAGCGTGTAACCACGCATTTGGTCCTTTGAAGAACGTGTCATACCAGTCGTTTTTGCGTGAGTATTACTCGTATCAATCCAGTAATATCCCGAATAACCCCCTGAAACGTTTAATTGCTTTTGGTATAGGAACGGCACTAAGGTCATCAATCTAGGCCGTAATTCTTTATAAATCCCCTTAAACTCTAAACTGTTCATGCCCAATGGTCGCTTGAGCCACTGCCAGCCCCATAGAAATGGATGAATCATCATAAATTCTAGGGTGTAACCTGATGTATGTAACACAGGCTGACCAGGAGTGCCTTTGTAATTTTTGTTACGATCTGGAATCAGCTTATAAGTCCGATCAACCTCTTTAACCTCTGCAAAACGATTTGTGTTGCGGGTCTGATCACGATATAACTGAAACCAGTCATAGACCTGTTTTAGAACATGCCGATAGGAAAGCCACAAATAGAGTAGCGCAAAGAAAACGCCTGTGACAATCGTTAACCGACCTAAAACAGTAAAAATATTAAGTGGATTTAACAAAGTGAGGGCCATTAGCTTAACGTTCTGCGCATCAGGCCATTGCGCAACACCTGATTGTAAAATGGTCATAAATGCTTGTACATACTGACCACCAACACGGATGATTAAATCTAAAATGACCGTGGCATACATAGCGACAAATAATAGTAAGACACTCACAACAATGGCATACGTCCACAAAAACCAGCTTTTACCTCTTAAACGAACGTAGCTTTTCCGCATGAACGCGCGCTCTGCATTGTAGTCTTTTTTAAAGAGCTTCATCTTGCACCTCCCATGCCCGTGAAATTAGTGGTTGCCAGTCACCGTATGGACTTGTCAATGAGGGCGGATTACCCACTGCCCGAAAGACAAAGGTATTGAAATCATTTGTCTTGCCTTGCCGCTGCTTCATAATGGCACTAGCCACTGGATTTTCGACATGCTCCGCCAGTGTATCGTCAATCGGTCTGACCCCCATTGATGGCTTGTAGCCAACATCAGCGATATACTCAGCGATTGTTGAACTAGCAACTTTTTTGTCATCCAAGTATTCATAACCTAACTCAAAAGAAGGCAAATACTTAGATACTTCTTTGGTATCATAAACAATATTAAAGCCCTGGTTTTGAGCTTTTTCATTGAGAATTGCGAGTTTTAAATTAACAATCTTGACCATATCAGTCATATCTAGAACATCAAAAACAATCATTGCACCAATACGCGCCAGGAATTCAGGACGGTACCCGTCACCTTGTAAGGCAAGTTCTAGCTGTTCTTCGAAATTAGCTTGTCTTTTTTTATCATTTTTAACCAGTTCTGATTTGGCATTGCGGTTCATAATGGCCTTAGCACCTGAGTTAGTCGTCATCACAACAATCAAATCCTTAAAGTTAATCACGCGACCATAATCGTCTGTTAATCGGCCGTCGTCTAAGACTTGCAAAAGCAAATCCATGACTTCAGGATCTGCCTTCTCAATTTCGTCTAATAATAAAACCGCATAAGGCGTGTGTCTGACAGCCGTGGTCAGTTGATTTTTAAACTGATGCAAGGTACTGCTAGCAAACTTAAACGCTGACATATCAAAACGAATAAAGTTCTGTTCATCACCAAATAACAATCGGGCTAGTTGTGTAGCGGTTTCTGTTTTACCCACCCCAGTTGGCCCCAAGAAAAGGAACGATACGGGTTTTGAATTGTCACCTAGACCAGCCTCACGATTAGTAATCTTCATCGTGATTTTCTCAAGTGCTTTTTGTTGACCAATAATTCGTTGTTGCAAACCTGTTGATAAATTCGCTAAACGTTCATCCGTTGTTTGGTTAATAACATATTTAGGCACATGATAGTCATCATGGATGATATCAGCGACTTCTTCTGCACTAACCTCAGTCATACCCTTTAATTTAGCCAAACTGATAGCACCATCAAGTAACATAATGGCCTTTTCAGGAAAAAAACGATCAGTCATATAGCGATTGGCAAGTTGCATAATCTGATTCTGCACCACGGCATCTACTCTGATGTTTTGGGCTAATCGCGGCACAACCTTTTGCAAGACATGCTGTGTTTGGGTATAACTCAATTCAGGGACTTCAACTAAGTCAAAACGACGCATCAAAGCACCATCTTGAGCAATATAATCATGAAATTCTTTAGTGGTCGTGGCGCCAATAATTTGTAGATCATCACGGCTTAACGCTGGCTTAAGTATGTTCCCCGCATCCAGTGCACTATTGCTGTTTTCAGCCCCTGTGCCCACAATTTGGTGTATTTCATCAATAAAAGCAATCAGAGTATTTTTGTGAGCCATTAATTCGTCTAAAATATTTTGGAATTTAAAGGCAAATGATTCACCGTCACTGCTTTTCATGAGATTAGATAAGCTAATTTGAATGACATGCTTATTCTTTAGCTCAGGCACATCACTATCCAACAATTGACGGGCTAAATCTTCAACAATAGCTGTTTTACCAACTCCTGCTTCACCTACAAGTAGCGGAGAATTTTGAATCTGTTTCAATAAGGACACGAGGATGCGGTTGGTAATGCTTTCCCGTTCAAAAGCACGGTACTTTTCGGGTTCTAAAGCGATTTGTTTCGAAATATCGTTGCCATATTTGTCTAAATAAGGCGTTGTTGTTGATTGGTCGTTCATCTTAACCCTCCTGTCCTGTCACAGGATTGCCATAGTTGGTGACTGGGGTTTCTTCTGACTTTTCAGCCTCATGCTCACTTGCTAATTGTTCTAACTCCTCATGATCTACCGTCACCTCTTGTAACAGTTTTTCACGTTGCTGCTTAAGTCGCTCGTAAATGTCTAAGCTTTCTACATTTGTTTCATCAGCGTCCATCTCACTCATTGCTTCGAGTTCATCAGCCGCAATAAAATCGCCGTCAGGATTATAAAGACTCTGTACCATGATGCCTTGCGACTCTTCAATCACAACTGCGACTAATTCGACCCCTAAAGGTGGTTCACCAGCAGGAAAGACTTGCGTCATTCTATCGTTTGGCAAAGTCAAAGCCAAAACGTGTTGATTATATTTTTCTTGAAACGTCACGATCATCACATCTGGTGCGTTAGTAATGGCTGTCACAAAACCCGTTAATTCTTTTGTTTGTTGCATGATTATCTCCTTCTTGATGCGTTCATTTGTTGATTATTTTCTTGAACGACAGCTAACTGATCTGCTTTAAGAAATTTTTTGGTGGTTACCTGCTTTAATGTGCCTTTGTTGAGATTGTTTGAAAGATATGACGTCACATCTGTGCTGGCTTGCAAGGCTTGATTCAGAATTTTTCCTGTGTCTTGACCAGCCAGCTTTTTCAATTTATCTGACCAACCTGCAATGTAGCCGACACTTTTTTCACCTGGCTCAATACCTAGGCTTTTAGTGATGACGTAACTTGATAATTCCGCTTGCGTTTCTTTAATCGCTTTTGACCAATTGTTTTTACTTTGCAAGCCATGTAATTTAGCGTGAGCAACTTCATGAGCTAGTGTTTGAATCTTATCGGTTGGTGTCAAATCACTGCGTAACAGAATATACTTTTTGGTCGGATCACTTTTGGATTGTGTAAAAGCGCCTTTAGCTTGCCCTTGCCAGGTCACTGGTTGTTTTGCTAAATGTTCGTCTACATCCTTGTCATAGACCGTCACTTTCATTTTTTTAGCATACTCGACAAGTGTTTTGTAGGCATTGTCTAAGTGAACTGGACTTTGATCAGTGGCAAGATTAATGGGGCGATTAGGTAACAATTCTGGTAACTGCTTTGGGGTCGCATTGGTTTGTGTGACATCAAATACAGTTTCAATTGGATAATGCTTAATACTTTTAACTTCCAGTTGATTTTGTTTGGCCATTTCTTGTTGTTCAGGTGTGGCATCACGCCAATACACCCGTTCACCATTGGATTTAATAATTGTTTTTAAATCAACAGGGGCACCGTATATTTTGATACCCTTTTCCCCTTTATTAACTTGAATGCCGTTTGCCGCCCATTGTTTGTATCCTTTAACCAGGGTGGCATTTTCTCTTTGGAGATGAATCATCATTGAATTGCGTGAAGAATAATTAAGACCAGTAGCCGTAAAGTCAAGCAATTTTTTTAAGGCCTTTGGGTCTTCTTGATATTGCGCAACTTTAGCAATCGCTTCATTGATAATGGCTTTATTTTTCTGCGCATTCTCCTGACGACGCTGCGCTTTCGTACGCTTGGTAGGTAATTTAGTAATTGATGTTTCAGGCGCTTTTTTAGCAGGAATATCACTGACGTGATGATCTTTCGTTTGGAAAGGGTTTTCCTGACTTTGTTGGGTCGCAATTTCCTCCAAGGCATCCAGCCGCTTGGTATTGTCAGACATTGTCATGCTTTGTTTGCCAACAACGCCATTTTTGAGCTGCTCGTTCCAATCTTTACCTTTCAAGGGGATTTGTCGTTCCACTGTGATTGGTTGCTTGGTATTGGGGTTTTGTAGTTGATGACGCTCGTAGAAATCTGCTGCTTGAAAACCAGCACGGTCATTATCAAAGGCAACAATGATATGGCTAAACTTTGCCCCTTTTTCCGTAATAGCAGCATTCAAATACGATACGCCACGTTTGGCATCAGTCCCAGAAACAGACAGCAATGTGGCATTATTGCGAATCAACTCTTGGTGGTTTTGTTGACCATAACTCAATAAATCAATGGGACTTTCAAAGAGCACCAGTGTTTGATCACCTGTTCCAAACGAAAGATTATAGCCCGTTGTAACATCACTACCGCGTACCAGCTTTTTAGAGGTCCCACGCTTCGCATAGTGTTCAAAGTCCGTCTCAGTTCCCTGACGATCAGCGCCAACAATCTTGCCATTGATATCCTTCCAAGGAAAGATGACTGGATTTTGATGTAACACATCATTTTCACGGTACTTACTACCTTGGGCAATCTCGCCACGCTGGATTAATCTGTCAACAAATCCTGCATCAAGTTTTCTTTGGTTAACCAAATAATCCTTGGCAACGGTTGTTTCTTTCGTGCGATAGACATCTTTGTAATCAAAGTGATAGGCAGGTTGATTGTTTTGATACAATTTATCAACATCAATATCCGCTCCTTTGACGTAACGTGCATAGGCTAGTTGATGCCGAATGGCTTCACCTTTACTGTCTCCATCGTTTTTACGCAGTTCATAATAGTGAATGAAATCAACTAAATCACCCCTCACACCAGTAGAGTTCCAAACAAAGAGGTTTTTTTGCGTCCGAACCACTAAACTATCATGATCCACCATTCTCAGTTCGTTGGGTGAAGGTTTTGTGTAGGCAATATTTTTCCAATCACAGTAACCTTGAATGGGCAATTTTTTTAATTGTGCGCGTTCTTCTTTAGTAATCTGCATGTTGATTATCTCCCGATGGCTCAAGTTTGATGTTATCTAGTTGTTTGAAAGCTGCTTCAATATCTTCAGCACTGGCATCTTGTAAATCCATTTTATTGAGTAATTGTCGTCCCAATTCTGCAACCAGTTGATCATTGAGTGTTTTGATTTGTTGCTTCACCAATTTCTTTTCTTCTTGAATGGCTTTGCTCTGCTGATCAAGTTCTTTCAGATGTAGATTTGCCGCTTCGATTTGTTCATTGATTGTTTTTTTAGCCATGATTGACCCCTTTTTGATTGTTTTTGTAATAAATACAGGCTCAATATATCAAGTTTTAGGTTGTCTACCAAAAGTGGAACAAAAAAAATAAACACAGTCTGTAACCCAATCTCTTGAACTGCCTTTTCTAATCAAATGTTATAATGAAGTCAAGAACCCTATCCCATGGAGGTAAAGATGTCTAACTTGAATCCGCATAAGAAAAGACAAATTGCAATTACTTGCTATGTCATCAGTCTTTTGATATTAATGATCTTTATTTTTAGCCACAACCTGTATTGTCTTTATCCAGTTTTATTACTCACAGTTATCGCGGTCATGTTATTAAAACAACCAGAACGTTCTAGAAAAACCAATAGCAGGCACTACTAAATCCCGTCATCAGTTTTTGTATCAAATTAACTCCCCCAGTCCCCCTAATCAGCATCTTGACAGGCGTGGTTAATACCACACCAGTCAAGACACTTGGGGGTTCAAAAAAGCCACCGATATTCTAACGACAAGTTCATTAGAATTCGGTGGCTTTTGTGTGCCCTGCTGGCTGTTCTGTCTGTTTCATTCTTGCTTTTGTGACTACCAAAACTTTAACAAGCTAATCAAATCTAAGGACTAAAGTCCAAAGATTTGGGGCTAAATTTGCAAGGCCAAGCCCTACGGGTCGCTACGCGAGCTTTGCAAACCCGCCCTAGCCTGTTCCAGTTTGTCCGTTCACAACGCAATAAGAATTAAAAAGACGACACATCAGCCGTCAGGAAAGTAGGTTTTTATGGAAGCATTTGATTATATTATGCCACTCAATAAGAAAGGCACACAAAAAGTCATTGCCACAGGTTACACCGCAAAGACAAAAAGCGGTAAAGATATAACTGTCAAGATTTTGCCAGCATTTGGAACCATTGATGGTAAACGCCATTGGCAACTGGTCGCTCGTTTTACAGAAGGTACGGCACACACAACCTACCTTTTTAGCAAAATGAATGGTTATCAAGTTTTGGATAGCGGTTTAGGTCGTTTAACAGTTCAAAAAATGCACCCGTTTAATGAATATGAGGAACAAACCTTATCACTACTACATGCATTCATTGAACGAGGTGTTGATGAGTGGGAAAACCCGATGTCAACAACCGAAAATTATCAACTACTAGCATAAGGAGAGCAGCATGGGATTAGATATGTTTTTACAAGCAGAAAATAAACAAACTGGTGAGGAACGGCTTGTTCATTCATGGCGTAAAGCCAACCAAATCAGACAATGGTTTGTGACACGGTTTGACAAAGAGCTTGATGCGCAATTAAAAATCGCATTGACTGATCATGACATTGCAGCTTTGATTAGTGATATTGAAAAAGTCTTAACAGATAATCAACTTGCACAAAGCCTATTGCCAACTAGTTCAGGGTTTTTCTTTGGCAGTACCGACTATGATACTTATTATTTTGATGAGTTAAAGGATACCCTACAATATCTCAAAAATGGTTTTGAATATGATCCTAACAATGAACAATTATTTTATACGGAATGGTGGTAAGCAATATGAGTACACGAACAGCAATTTTTAAAGAACAGCACGATGGCACTTTTCAAGGTATTTACTGTCAGAGTGATGGTTATATTGAAGGTGTGGGCGCTATGCTGCACGACTACTACCAAGACCCAGAAAAAGTGCAACGTCTGATAGATTATGGTAAAGCCCTATCCAGTCTAGGAATATCAGAAAAAGCACGTATCATTGATTACACAAATCGGCCTAATATTTACAACGAAGAAGGTATCATCAAATATTGTTTTTCTGTCAATGACTATCCTGAAAAGTTTATTGCAAAAGACCTTGAACAAATTAGAACCTTTAATTATTTCACGTTAAAAGAAGATAATGAAATTGATGGTTACCATGAAAATATTGCTGGGAAAGATACATTTGTGCCATATCGAGGTTCTGATAACAATGGCTACTTGTATGTTCAAAAGCAATCAGGCCAGTGGTTAGTCAGCACGTTAAAAAGTGATGGCGAGATGACAAAATTTAAACCACTCAATTCGTACTTCAAAAATCAAGCAAATTGAACCTGTTCTTTAACAGCTCAAAAGACAGTTAATCATCATTTCTGTTTTTTGAGTCGGCTATCCCCCAGTCCCCCTAATCAGCATCTTGACAGGCGTGGTTAATACCACACCAGTCAAGACGCTTGGGGGTTCAAAGAAAGCCATCAATCGTTTAACGAATAATCGTTGCGCGATTGATGGCTTTTGTGTTCCCTGCTGGCTGTTTTGCCTGTTTCATTCTTGCTTTTGTGACTACCAAAACTTTAACAAGCTAATCAAATCTAAGGACTAAAGTCCAAAGATTTGGGGCTAAATTTGCAAGGCCAAGCCCTGCGGGTCGCTACGCGAGCTTTGCAAACCCGCCCTAGCTTGTTCCAGTTTGTCCGTTCACAACGCAATAAGAATTAAAAAGACGACACATCAGCCGTCAGGAAAGGTTTTATTTATGACAACAACTATTTATTACAAACTCGAACGACTACCCTATGGCAGTACCAGACGTTATGCTTCAACGGACAAGGATATTGTCCAAAAAGGCGGTTATCCTGTATGGTTTCAAATTTACGATAAAAAAAGGACAGTACCATTCATTTTGAATGATACAAAAAATGTTTTGAAAGACCACTACGGTCAAGATATTAAATTGATTGATTTAAGTGTAGGAGTTAAATAAAAATGCCAAAACAATATTATGATGATTTTGCTAAATTGCCCCTTGCCAAAATGGCACAGTCAATCACTGATATGACGTTCACTTTTAACGAAACCAAAGTGCCTGTCAGCCATTACAAAAAACAATTAAGTAAAGGCTTTGAGGAAATGGTTGAAGCGAGTGTTAGTGTGTCACTGGTCGCTACTATTTTTAATACCTTACAAGCCTTGCAAAAGGAAAGCCCGAAACTGTTTTACCAAGCCTTGCTATGCCTTGACACTAGTGTGAAACCAAGCAGTATCACGTCTAGTCAATATCAAGCAATGGAATTTACATGGTCGCAATTTGAGCTAAACAAACAAAAGCATATTTTGGAAAAAGACTATGTGCAGATGTTTAATCAGGTCGAAGAAAATGGTTTAACTTACTACATGAACAACCAACAGGAGCAAGACAATGAATGATGAAGTGATTGAAGATATAGCTATCCGTTATTTTTCATGGTCGGACGAGTTCCCCATGGGTGGCAGTGAAATACTTGTCAGTCGGTCTCCAAGCAATGACAGTGGCGAAATTGATTTATCAGATGATGAAGCGCTCCGTTTAAGTGCCTTTATTGTCCAAGAAATCACTGAGGGCAAACATATTACGCTGAGAACGACACATTAAGGAGAACAATATGGCAATCGTCAATGTTAAATATATGGAAACATTAGTTAGAACAGTGGCAGTTAATGTCCCTGATACACTCACAGATGAGCAGAAACTGGCACAAGCCGTTGAAATTGGTAAACGTCACTACTTTGATGAAAAAGTAATTTTAGTGGCAGATGATTTAGATTTACGTGAAATTTGTGCCGAATATAAACAACAGGAAACAGACTACGAGACATTTTAATGACAGATTGGAGCGGGTGTTTATGGGTGTATTTGTTTTTCAACTCTTTATGTTAATTGCCCTACTCGTCTATGTTTTATATTACATAGTCGGCGTAATTATGATTGCACATGAAGATGATGAGCAGTAAAAATTTTTACTGTGCTACCCAGACCCGCAAGCGGGGTCAAACACGCTACGCTCGTCCTGCCAAGCTCTTGGGTGCCACTTCGCTTTGAGTCAAACATTGTGCCACAACCAGTGACTTGTAAGCTGTGGTGGTGATACCACAGCAACAAGCACTAGCACAGAATAAAAGGGCTTCGTAAATTCGCTACGCTCACCCTTGTATTCTGCGCTGCTTGTGTCCCCATGTTCTTCGTCAAAACGAAATAACACACCAATCACAGGCAGGGCCGAAAGGAAACGTTTTTGGTTGGTGAGTACATATCAAGGAGAGAATTATGAATCGAATAATCAAAGCACTCACAGTATTTGCAGGACTGGTTATCAGTAGTGACATCCTGTTGATGATCATTAATGGCACTATGATTTATGTTATATTGACGATGTTAGGGTTTTATCTGATTGCCCTACTCGCCTTCAAAAGGTCGATTTGGAAAAGAGCCAAACATTGGCTGAACAGATTAGGCAAACAACGAGGTAAATTCAATGACAAATTCACACGAAAATATTAAACAAGATGTAATGCGCTCATCCGCATTAAAAGAAATTAAACAAACGATTGAAACGTTTGAGTCTTTAGAAACGTCTTTGGATCATTTGCTTGATGTAGAACTAGCCCAGTTGGGCACGCAATACCAACATTTATTAACACTAGCTGGAATAATTAACGATGAGTCTTTCAAGAGACAATTGGGTCAGTTTGCCGATAATCGTCTCAAAACAAGACGCTTACGCATCAAAACCCTGGTGATGTTAAGCCGCGAATCAACTGTTAATGCCACGGAAAGTTTGGCAATATTAACCAAACGCCAAGCCGAGCTTGAAAAGGAGTCAAAAGATGTCAAAGAAAAGCCATAAAAAAATACCACAGCCTCACTACACTCGAGAGGAATGGGCACAACACCGTGCCTTACGAGAGGCCAGAAAACGGGTGACCGCTCAAGAAAGCCCTTACTATAAGCACCGCATGGGCCACTTGACCAAAGAGGAACGGGCAATGGAAAAATTAGAAAATCAGCGAAAAGATGAAAAACGTCGCCTAAAGGACGAAAGACAGTTGGATCAAACGACTTATAGCTTTAAAAAGTCCAAAGTTCGCTTCATTAAACACAATCAATAATTTGGAAGGCACTAAGACATGACAAAAGAATATCCCCTACTCTACCAGGAACAAGTAGATGGCAAGCCAACTTATCCAGGACTGGCTGAAGAAATCTTTCAGGATACGATATACGGGCCTCGTATTCATAGACGCCTGGCACAGCTACTCGCTGATCGGCCAGATGGATTAAACAAAGATAATCATGATTGGTATTTTGGTTATCTGGTTTGTGCTTATACCCAAACGCATTTTGGCATCAAAAATCTACTTAACTATCCTGCCGTGACTCAGAAAATATTAACGATGTGTTTTGATTCAAACACATGACTGGAGGTCTATCATGCAAATCTTTATTTTATGTTTACTAGCAATGTTTCTGCTTTGGTTATTTGGCCACATTATTGGTTATTTGATTTACTTGATCATCTTGTTTGTAGCGCATATCATCAGCTATTGGTATCTCTATGTGCCATTGATTACTCTGGTTGTGCTGGCAAGCATGATTGGGTTGCATCAACTGCTAACCCTAGTGATTTTAGTGACTATTATCATTCTGCTAGCAGCAGCTTTATTGGTAATGTACTTGCATACAAAAACAAGGCATGATCCTAAATAAGTAACTATCATACAAACTATTGAAAGGTATTTTATGACAAATGAATTACGAGCAATACACGAAGCTATATCGTCAAGATAATCATCACAGAAAAGACGCTCTGCCTACACCCCTCAAAGCGAAAAGAATTGCTAATGAGCTGCAACGACGTCATCGCCCAGGGCAAACAACAATTCGCAGTCAAGTGCTTCTGGCACAAATGTTTGGTATCTCGACACAATCACTCATTCGTTTTGAGACTATTATGGCCAATGACCGTTTGCACAAATATATGTCACTCAACAGAGCAAGGGACAACATCAATGACAGGAGGGCGTCGCATGATTCCTAAAGGAAAGGATTTACAGACCTACTACATTGCAGTTTTAATGCCTAATAGCGGTCGTGGTGCTAACCATGTCAGGTATTATAAAGCATCCAATGATTTAAAAAGGCTCTTTTACATTGAGCAAGACATCAACCCAAAAGGTTGGAAACAAGCCTTTCTTGAAAGTTTAATCGTGGTACCAAAGAAAAAGTATCATTATCCACTAGACCTTGACGGTGATGTCATCATGGCTAGCGTCGCGAAGGTCATTGGCGTGACAAGCTCACGGCCCAAGTTCGTGATTGGTGTTAGTAAAGCACAATTTGTTTTAGCAAAGGATTGGACTGCCAAAACCATACCACCAAACTACTTGGCCTTTATAAAACATGATTACAATATTGCCACTAAAGAAAAATTACAACAAGATTGGGATTTCTGGCGACAGGTCGAAAACCGCAACTTTGCCGCATCTTTATCCCAAGTAATTCAAACAACAATTGGAGTTTAAATTGCAATTCAGCGATGATTAAATCGTTGTTTACACAAGGTTTTGCGTGTAAACATATCAATGACACATTGGCTCATGAGAGCGTACAAAAGGAGATTCATATTATGAAAAGCACACACACAGGTTCAAAACTGTTCAAAAACGGTAAGCACTTAATGACCACGGCAGGCGCTACTTTAGCAGTGGCGACAATTAGTCTGGCATCCGTTCCCTTCGTTAGTGCCGATGCAATAACGACAACCACCTCAAGTAACGAGGTTAAGGCTAATCAGACCACCACCCCTGCATCACAATTTGATGCAGCTAAGACATCCGAGCAAGAAAAATTAGCGGCTTTGAAAGCCCAACAACAAGCCGAACTAGCTCAAAAAAATGTTGATAATCAAAATGCCTTAGCGCAAAAAGAAAAAGATCTCCAAACAGAAAAAACCAACCTGCCAGCTAAGCAAACCGAGGAATTGGCGACCTATGATCAAACAACTGCTAACCAAACGGCACAGCAAAAAACTGATTCCGATCACGCCGTTGAGGACAAAACAGCCCAACAAGCGCAAACAACTGCTAATGCAGAAAAGCAAGCAGCAGCCGATACAGCCAAAAAGCAAGCGGAACTTGATGCCGACCCCGCAATATCTGCACAAAGTCAACGCGACGCGGCCACCCAAAAACATAATGAAGCTGTTGCACAAGCAGAAGCCACTAAAAAGTCAGAGACAGATCAGGCAGAAACAACAAAAAACCTTGATACTAAATCGGCAGATACGCAAGCATCCAACGACGAAGCAGCGGCCAAAAATACGCGTGATGATAAAATTGGTCAAGCTGATTATACGGTCAACAACGCTGAAACGGTCGCTAATGCTAAGCAGGCACAAGCTGATAAAGATGCAAAAACAACCCAAACAAACGCTGATAACGTCTCACTGGCCAAAAAGAATCAATCGACTACCGCTGCTCAAGGTAATCATGATAATAATGCCACGGTAAAAGCAAATCAACAACAGGTAGCCAATTCACAGGCTGATTACAATGCTAAGCAAAAAATCGTAGATGACATTATTGCCAACACCCCATACGTGGCAAAGCCAACTGATAAGCTATCTGACAATAACGTGACATACGATGAGCAAAACAAGATTCACCAAACAGAAAACTTGCCAACCGATTTAATTGCTCCGAAATATAATGCTAGTCAAGACCATGGTGCAGGCAAATATGACCTATATCAAGCTGTGCTCGACAAAGATACGTCAGCGGTTGTTAACGGCACTTTAACAGCTGCACAACAGCAAGAATTAGCAGACTATGCCCTAACGTTGCTTAACAGCTGGCGTCAATCGCAAAACCTAGCACCAATTGTTTGGACTCAAGACACACAAAATGTCACAGTGGCCAGCGTTAATAATCGTCAACGTAATAACCTGGGCTTTACTCATACAACTAGCAATACGAACACTGATAATTACGTCAAATCACAGTCTGCGAGTGCTGGATTACAATTTGCTGGTGAAAACATGGGTGTTGCTTTGAAGGCTGACAACATGACAATGAATCAGTTGAAGGTGTCAATCTTAAATATGATCACCAACATGATCTACTTTGATGCCTCCAGCGGCAATCTTCACCAGTCAAACTTCCAAGAAGCCCAATACATGGGATTTGCCATGCAACCAGATACCAACCCAGACGATATGGCCGATGGCTTTAGCTATATTGCCCTATTTGACTTCTATAAGTCTAACGATTCGCAATCTGTAGAAAGTAAATCGGCAGTTCTAACGCCTACATTCGCCTCAACCTATCGTGCTAATGTGAACCCAACAGCAGCTCAATACAAGACAGCATCTGATGCAAAAAATAAGTTGGCAGAGAACCAAGCCACTTTGGCAAGCAGTGTTCAAGCTAATGATGCCCAACTCGCAACTAACTTATCGCAAATCAATGCAGTTTATAGCGCTGAGGTACAAAATCATCTATCAACCTATCAGGGTAGTTTGGCACAACATCAAACAACACGGAATTACGAAGTGAATAACGCTCAAAGCATTCATGACGATACTGTTAAGACGGCCAATGATGACTATTCGAATTTATCGGCTCAAATATCAGCTGACCATGACGCGACCATTAAGACAATCAATGCCACTTACCAAACAACCATGCAAGGTATTTTAGACAAATACAACAAGGCATTGTCTGATGCTCAGTCTACTTATGACACCGAATTTGCAGCAGCAAAAGATGAAACTGAAGCAGAGCGTCAAGCACGTCATGCAAAAACATTTGAAGCCTTTAAGACAAATGAAGCTCAAAAGCTACAGCAATTGAAAAATCAACTAGCTGATGAACTGATTACCTTCAAGTCAAATGAAGCACAAAAACTAAATGATCTAATGGCGAAACATGCCCAAGGACGGGTGGCGCTACTGGCCGCTCAAAAGGTTGAAGTTGACCAGTTCCCTGCTTATTCTGAAAAAGTTTTGTTAAATCTTAAGGCCCAGCTAAATACAGAGTATCAAAACCTGGTAGCACTGAAAGCTAAACAAATGTTACAGGCTGAGAAAGATAGTCAAGCCTATTTGGATTCAATTGATCCGTCAAAAATCGTTGTTAAGCCAACAAATTCAAAGCAGGCTAGCAGTATTGCCCATGGGCAGGTTATACAGCTAAATAACGACTTACAAGTGGGCTATTCAAGTGACAAAGGCGCGCAATATAGCTATCTGTCAGGAAATCTCAATGATGAAGTGACAAAGAACGGTCAATCTAGCTTACCGAAGACGTCAGCTCATGAATCTACGGCTGTTCCAGTTGTCTTAGCAGCGGTATTGACTACACTAGGCTTATTCTTCCGCAAACAAAAGCAAGAAAATTAACACAAAAAGAACCTTGCCGTCACGACAAGGTTTTTTATATGTTTGTAATGATCGTCAGTCCCGTTTCATCACGAATCTTTTTAATAATTGCAGGGATTTGTTCACGATATGATGCATCTAAACGGGCAATCTGTTGTGAATGGGTGGCTTTGCCAATTTTATAGTATTCAAAGAAAATATTGACCTTCTTTGAGTATATCTGATCTACCACCCTCACCTCATAAATTGTGTTGGGTTGCTTAGTAAACATTTTTTTAATATCAACAATGACTGCATCAATCTGATTCATTCTTCTTTCACCACCGCTCTAATATTTTCAAATGCAATATAGGACTCATTAATATACACTCCTAAATCCGAGAAGCCATCGACCAAACCTGTTACGTTAGGCACTAAATTGCCATCCGTATTCTCAATGTTTTGTTGTACTGTCACAAACTCATAGTTGGCCGAGGCATGTCGTAAAATACTTTGACAGGCCGTTAAGGACATACTGGGCAATTTGACAGGGACACTGTTTTGCGTCTGCGCCTCACGTTTTAAGGCTGAGGTATGATCAGACAGAAAGTAACCGTTCCATTTCACTTTGCCTCGTTCACGATAATCATTATCAAAGTAATTATTGATCATCTTACTAAAGGCTTCATCACTCATAGCTGTTTCCGCCATTGTGCCCTCCTACTAGGCTAGCACGGTTAATAGCCGTGCCCCCTTCTTCTTTTGACATGGCCCGCATTAAGGCTGTTGTACCAAAGCGTTTTCTAATTTCATCAACCACCTGGTCAATCTTATTAGATTTAATCGCCCGTTCTGGTTGTTCAAAGAGATCAAGCTGTACACCAGTGTCTTCAATTAAACCACCATAATCAATCCCAATATTACGAATCACTTGACCCTGCCAATGTTGTTCAAACAAAGCGACCATGATTGACATGAGTTTTCTAGTATCATTGGTGGGATCAATCCGCTGCTGTTTTCTAAACCCATGAGAACCTTGTCTTTCACTTTCCGCAAAAGAATAGCCAATAGACAAACTAACCAAACAAGTCTGTTTTTTATGTGATCGTATTCTAGTGGCAACTTGGTCTGCCATTTCTCGCACAACGACTTCAATTTCCTCTTTTTTCTTATAATCACGCGGTAATACCTGGGAATTACTGTATGATTTGCTTTTAGGAACGACTACCTCAGTCATATCTGTACGATCAATGCCCCAAGATAAAGCAAATAGTTGTTCGCCCACCAACCCCATTTTTGATCTAAACTGGTAAGGGTCTTGATGCGCTAAATCATACATCGAATGAATCCCCATTACTTCGAGCTTACGAGCTGTACGAGCGCCAATGCTCCACACATCATCTAATTTAGTGATTGGCCATAGCTTCGTTGGCACATCTTCATAATGCCAGACACCAGTCAGATTTGGTGTGTGCTTGGCTTCAATATCTAGGGCTATTTTGGCCAGCACGGGCGTATCACCGATGCCCACTGTCAGATAGATACCAGTTTCTTCTCTGACTTGTTTTTGAATTTTAAACGCCACTTCTTCAGGTGTTTTACCAAACAGCCGCCATGAGTGCGTCACATCAAGAATAGACTCATCAATTGAGTAAGGTAATAAATTAATATCATCGGTATACTGACGATAGATATTATTAATTCTCAGGTTTTCAGCGATGTAATGATTCATCCTGGGATTAGAAATAATCAAACTATGGACATTAGGTAGGTCACGCTGTCGCATTACATTGGTTATTCCCAAGTCTTTTTTTGCTTTGGGCGAGGCTGCTAAGACTAAACCGCCATTGGTATTTGCTTGTTCAGACATCACAACGAGTTCAGATTGTAGTGGATTGAGACCACGCTCGACACTCTCCACGCTGGCATAAAAACTCTTAGAATCTATCAGGAAAAACACGCCACGTTTTTCTTTGTTATAATCACGCCCAGCAATCTGTGTTTCACTCATCAACAAGCTCTCCCTTCAGCAATCTTTCTGTATAAACTATTATACGAACATGGGTTCGTTTAAACAAGAGAACAAAAGATTAAATTTGTGACAATATGGAGAGCTATGCTATAATAAGTGCATAGAAAAGAGCCGTAGCTCGAACTACGACTCCTAGCAAACCCGTATTAGACGGTGGCTAACTTATTAATCAATTAATGATCATTCGCTCGTCAAAGCTAAGAATGGTCATTTTTTTGCGTTGTTTTTAATCAACACAACAACTAGAGTAATTAGTGTTAGGATAAACATCCCAAAGCTAATCATCAGCTGTAGTGCATCCGATACGGACACCAGGCATCTCCTTTCCTAGAATCTGGGTTTACAGTTTGAACACCATAAGCACCACCTCCACTCAGGATAGCCACCATCTTAACTTGTTTGCTTTAAATAGTATATCACACCTAAATTTGGCAATTGGTCTAAAACTCAACCGCTTGTGAAATTTTAAAAGACGGGTATTAAAATAAGGCTTCCAAAGACTTTGTGAAAGTTTTTTTGGAAGCCCTATTTTTAACCGCTTTGAAACGTTGATATACCGTTACTTTGGATAGCAGCAGTTATGTTAACTTAAATTGGTATAGATGTAACAAGGTTTAAAACGCTAATTCAATTTGGAGATTTTCCATATTCAGTCTCTCTCAATATTATTTCTATTTCTTTATAAGCTACATCATTAAAGAAGCCACAAATCATAAACAGCCAACTGTAAATAACAAAAGCTAAGAAAACACCAATTATGGTGATAAAGTTAGCAACATCAGACAGCATAATATTTGTAACGACTTTCGAAGTTGTGTTAAAAATCAAGCTTAATATCGAAAGAATAAACGCAGAGGTGGCAGTTATGGCATTAAATCCTGCCATGTATGGCCTAGCAGATCGCAATTCTTCAGTGATCATTTTCTGACCTTCATTAGTAAACGAAGAAAATATTTTTTCTAAGTACATCTGAGCTTCTTTCGATCTAACAATTCTTCTTTGTCTCATCAGGAACATTGTAGTTGAAACCATTATAAGAGACAATAGTACTTTAATTGCATTCCTATCTGCAAGGTTGGGGATTTGGTCTAAAAGAGGTAAACTATTGGGTGCAGATCCTGGCTCAAACATCAATATAATTGACAATACTATAAACCAAGGAATAAACATAATATCTTTCAAATACCATGGCATTATTTTTTCTTTGTAATCAATATATTGTTTTCTAATTTTTTTTAATGTTGGAGACATAAACACCTTACCTTGTTGCTGAATATTATTATATTTTGAGAATAATTCTTAATCTAACTTTTTATATTAACATTTTAGCTACTAATGTTCAATTACTTTCTTCCACGTTCATTCTCATATTCTTGTATTTTTTGCTCGTGTTCAGTTCTTTTTTGATTCTGCAAGAAGCGACGCTGAGCTGTCATTTCCGCTCTGACATCTTGTCGCCATAATCGACTAATTCTGCTCATGGTGCGTGCACCTTTAGGAAAATGGAATGTTTGCTCACCCTCACGAATATTGTTGATGTTTTTATTAGAAAGTGTCTTTGATGGTTTAAAATTTTCCTTGAGGCCAGTTTTTGACTGTTCATTGGAATCCATGTTCCGTTTGATTTTATCAAGCTGCTGGTCAATAGTATCCAGACTAGTGTCTTCAACTTGATTTAAATACCGGTACAATTGATTTGCTAAACGCTTTCTCAATTCATCATCTTTGTTTCTAGACAAGGTATTTTGCCCTTTATGCATGATCCCTTGGTCTTCGATATTGAACGCATCAAACTGTTGTCCCAATTTTTGAAAAGTTTGATATTCCGTTTTCAAGTCATTTTCAAACAGATTATCTAATAAATTGTTTGTTAGATGGTTGGCTTTTGACATTCGGGTATTGGTTGCTGACAAGGTGGAATTACCGACTTGCCAGCGCCCTTTTTGCTCTTGAGGCAAGGCTTGATAAATATTTTGAATCTGCCTGGCGTATTTATCTGATGACAGGTTTTGTGAACCAGTTTCGACAATTTCTTTTTTTAATGCGCCCAATCCTTTTAAAACATCTGTTCTCTTTTGATGTTCAGCCGTTGACATCAACTGATTTCGAAACTGCCTTTTGGCTAGCTCAATTGTTTCCAAAGGAATGACACCAATTGGTTGGCCTTTGTACTTACCCTTTTGTTTTAGCATTTCTGGCCGTGTTTCCTGACTTTCTTTAGCAAACCACAGGTGCATATTGAGATGATCAGTATCTTGATGGATGACACCAAACCAAACCACATCATTGGCTGACTCTCCTAAAGGTAATTTAAATCCTTTGTTGATTAATGTCTCAGCAATATCCTGTTGCGCATGTTTGAGTTTATCCTGGTCAATGATGCCAGTATCTGGATCATACAAATTATTCTTGACTAACCAATCACCTCGCAAAGAAAAAGCAAGTTCATGAATGTTATTACCATTTTCCTGCGCCTTATCTAATCGTTTCCTTAAGATGGATATATCATGGTTGTTGTAATGCAGTTTATCAGAACTAAAGATAGGCTCTCTTTCAGTTGTTGCACTGGTACGATTAGCATACCCTTCTTGCTTAAATTCCTCCTTCAGCTCGATTAACTCACTGATTGAATCATTATTGAGATCACTTGTTTTTTTCTCATCATCCGCATAATCAACAAGTTTAGAATATTGCTGTCCCTTTTTGTTAGCTTCCGAGGCGGTAACAAATTGAGCTGGCAAATTGACCATCGCAGTATTCTTTTCACCTAATTTAAAAGCTGCCAGTTTACCAGTTTTCGCCATGGTCAATCCTTTCCTCAAGTTCTTCAAATGATTGCACGTCTTGCTCGTATTTGTTGATCAATCTAAAAACATTTGTCCTTGGCATATCTAAAACCTTAGCGATTTGTGGCGTTGAACGACCATAATTATTCTGCAGGATGAGACATAGTTGCGATAAATAGTATTCTTCTGCCTCTTTAGGCGGCTTTGTTGAAACGGGTTCTTTATAATCCGCAGGATGATGCCAATTTAAGTCATTCAATTGTTTGAGATATTGTGCCATTTGTTTTCGCCGTTCACTGTTTTTAATCATCATTAATCACTCCCTTCGGCTGATTTATCTTTTTCATGTTTTGCTTTTCGTGAGACCAAGCCGCTTTAAATTCTAAGTAGGCTTTCCCTACCTCTGATTTCGTGTCCAGTATTGTTTCCAAACCATTGTTTTGAACGATGGAATCGTTGAAAGGATTGATACCATATTCAACTAGATTTCTCTCGTCGATAGACTCAGGAATGAAGTTTAATGACCTGTAAGTCATTGAAATTAGAAACGCCAATGACTGTTCAATATTTTGATTTTGTTTGGTCAAGATACTGTCTGCTTTGGACTGTTTTAAGTTAGACAATCTTTCTTCCAATTGCCCATAAGAGAGCTGTGCGTTTTCAGTTTTCAACACAATGTTTTCAACAAAGAAATGCATAGCAAATTTATAAAGTGTACTTCTACCAAATTGACTATTGGTAGCCTGAGGATGGCGTTTCACCCAGTTTAGTAATTGTTGGAAATACCATTCTTCATCTCGTGAGTTTCTTATAGTAATCATTTTGGGGCTACTTTGATATACATCATCCGAAACGTTTGCTTCCGCCATAAGGTCATCAATTAATTTCAATTCACTTTTGACTGACGGAGGCAATTCTTCGGCTAAAGTATCTTGATATTTGTGACTCAAAAATTTTTTTCTTGAGGCAAGTCTCTTGATTTCCTCAGCTTTGATTTCAATGGCATCTTTCATATCGTTTCTCCCATAAAGTTAGTTTATAAACTTTAATTTCTGACCTAATTAATTTCGTGTAGCTTGTCCGTTTAGGTAGTTGATTGTCCAGCCGTCTTGAACGTTGAATATATAAATATTGAATTTGATAGCGTCGTTACCAATTGATTGCGCCATCATGTGAACACCTCTGGGAACCAACTCAACATTTCGATAAACTGGTGTCACTTGATAACGGACATAATTGTTAGATGATTGATGTAAATAGTCTGCGACTTCAGTTTCAAATGTCACCATACTTTGCGCATCTTTTCGACTGTCTGCATTGAGTTGCCGAGTACCAGTGATTAAATTCTTGGCTTCATTGTTTAGACCTGTAAATTGGTAACCAATTAAATGACTCCGATTGTATAACCAGTCTGTATTATTTGTTCCAGTTTTAATCGCATGGTAACCTGGGGTTTTTGTTGTTAGTCGTTCCCGAGCCTTGTACTTTTGTGCAGGAGGCATCAGTTTTTGATTCAGTAATGCATTAGCGGCTTTTGGTCTACCTAGCCAATCAAGTGCAGAAAGTTTTTGCCATCCACCTTGTTGAATTTTTAAATCATCTTGACTAAATGTTGGTTGATTATCATTGACTGTGATCACATTTTGATTAGCATAATTAGTTTCTGCTAACGCATCATTGACAGTTGGATTATTTTCTTTATTATCTAAATTTACAAGTTGTGATTGACTCGTTAAAGAAATAATTTTCTGTGCAATTGAAATGCGATTCAAGTAAACAACAACGGCGAAAATAAATAAGATACTTAATATGATTCGGGCTAGTCTACCACGTCTATAATTTTTCATTTCTTTCTCCTAGTCAAGTAAAGTCTTCATTAATCCAAATCAAAATTGTATACGTCATTTTTTCCCTTAAGGCGAGCTTTTTGAATTTCGTTTGTGTCTATGGGTGGTAAGTAATAATCAAGTCGTTCAACTATAGTTTTTGCAATTTCTCCCATGGCTAATGTGTTCTCGTTTTGAGTCCTAATTAAACGATTATTTGCTTCAATCAAATCATCAATTTGCGCGTGAAGAATTTTCGAGGAATCAACTTCTTGAATTCGCTTTGCAAAATCCGTAATGACCTCTTTAATCAATTGATTTGATGTTATGTTGTTCTCCTTAGCATAGTTTTCAATAATCTCTAATACTGATATATCAATTCCACGAATTTCTTTTCTAGTTGTATTCATCATGTTTCCTTTATAAATTCTATTTTAGTTAACAGGTTAAGGGGGAATGCCGGCAATGTCTGCCTAATCCCGCCGTGCGGGCATTCAAATGACGGTATAGACTCAACCATGTATTTACAATGTAATACGGATGATTTACGTTTGTATTACATGGAACTTATTTTAAAAAATAGGCCCGACAGGGCTTATTTTTAAATATATTTTTACATTTTTGTTGGTTTTGGTAATTGAGAGTGACCATCTTTGACTCTATTAATTGTTTTTTCAAAGTTTGATATTTTGTCTTGTGACTGAGTAATATTATTTTCCGCATCCGAGATTTGTGACCTAATTTGTGTGATGCTATTTCGTGAGTTTTCAATGTCAGTTTGAATTGTGCTATCAGATGAATCATTGAGTTGTTTTTGATAGTTTTTGATGGCATCATTCTCTTGATCAATTGCTTTATTGTAGGCAATAATTGCTTTTTTATTTTTATTAATGACCGAATATTCATCATTAATTTTGTTTTTGTATTCCGCAATTTCTAATGTCATTTGGCTCGCGGCTAGTAACGAATTTGACCGTGTGACTTTGTCACGGTTTATTGTGAATTTGCCAAGGTCAGCGTTATTTTTGGTCTTAGTTTTGTTAGAATTTGATGACGCAATACTGCTTGAACTAGGAGCATCTATGTTGGCCGTATTGACGCTTTTATCATGCACGGTAATGGTAACCGCGTTGAACTTGTGGCTAAGGTTTTTAAATTGAACGACCACTGTGTTAGATGAGGTTGGAATATATTTTCCTGTCACTTGGTCACCACCATGATCAGTAATTGCCGTGAATTTAATTTGGTCAATATCAACATAATTTTGAGTGGCTTGTGCACCATCTGTAATGGTGTAATGTAATTCCATCACGCCATTTTTTTCGTTAAAGATTGATTTTGTTAAGATAGCAGATTTATTCAAGCTGCCAAAAGAAATTGGTGTATTCAAAGGCGTACTTGGAATATTTGAAGGACGCGGTAAGACGTTAACCATAAGTGTTAATAAAGCCGCAATTGAAACAAACATCGTGAAAATTAATAGTATATTTCGTCGTTGATGCTCGACAAACCATTGACTAAATTTTTGAATTATATGATTGATCCATTCAAATTTATCTGAGAACCAAGAAAAAAACTTTAGTGTTGTAACCATGTCAATTATCCTCTCATAAAGTCAAAGTCATCGGCACCAAAATTTGGTATTGGTGGGATATTCTCTGAGTCATCTATTTTTGATTTGACGTTTGTATTTTTGGATTCATCAGACTTTTGTTTTGAATTATAAATTCGCAATTGAGTGACTTGATTTTGAATTGTGTAAATTTTTTCACCTGTCTGACGATCTGTATAATCATGATTTCGCATGACAAACTCAACTTCGATTACTTGACCAACTTCGTTACCATAATCTCTCAAAAACTCTGCCGTTTTATTAAACGCAATATACTCAATGAAAGTCGCATTGCCGTCTTTCAAATCGTTTATCGCTAATTTGAAATAGGCAATTTTGGTTTTGTTTTCACCCCGTTCAGTGAAATTGATTTTCCGTACTAAACGGCCAACATGATGATTACTTTGCATAATAATGCTCCTTCATTTTTTTAATTTTCTGCTTAATGGGATTTATACTGAGTGACAACATTCCAGAAAAACTCATTTTTGTTTTGTGAATCGGTAGTGCTGTTTTTCTGTCATTTGGTGACGGATTCTGTACCAACCGAACACCCACATACTGCTGTTCAAAAATATCCTCAAAGACTGTATCTTTTATTTGCATATCACTACTTTCCAACAAGACTGTTCCAAAATACTTGTGCGCAGAAAGATGATTGTGTTCCAATTTACGCACAAGAATAATCAATTCTTTTGCGTTTTGTAAGTAACGCAACTCACACTTATCTAGCAGAGACATTTGTACTGTTCTCATGTGCATCCTCCTTTGGTTTTGCGGCTTCGTGAAACGGAATTTTCAAGTCGTGCATTAATTGCATTATGCGTTGATACGATTCAGGTGAGGTGCGATACATTCTAACAGCGCCGTTACTAGTTAAAGTTCCAACTTCAATCGCTTGCAGTATTTTTTGTGTCAACTCACCCGATGAAGTCGCGGTGAAAATAATCTTAGTATTGTGATAATCAACAGCTAAAAATAGATTGTATTGTTCCTGCATGTTATTCCCTCCCTTTTGGTAATTTGCCTGGGTATTTAGTGCCGTTTTTGTTAAACTAGCAGCTAATTATTTGTGATGACCTGTTAAGCTAGCGGTGTCTAGCCAGATTGAAATTCTATTGCTGAGTCCCTTTTTAAAATAAGTGCCAAAAGCTGAGGGGTCTGACAAATGGTTAGCCATGTAATCTAGTTGGTCTTTTACAACTGTTTTGAGTTGCTGCATAACCACCTGATCTCCAAAAATAATCTGATTTGTAAGCATTTTATCGTTACCGTTGTTTAAGGCAGCATTCAGGGCATCTTCAGCTTTAACCAAACCTTCAACAATGAGCAAACCTGTTTGTGGATCATTGAGTGATTGTCGTGGTGTGATTTCTAGAAACAATTCTCTCAATTCAGGATGAGCCGAAATGTTTTCAGCGATTTTTTGAAATGAATTTTGATTTTTGTTATTAATATCTTTTAAATCATCCTCTTCTTTTTCACTATACTCAGTCTCTTTATACTCAGTCTTATTAGTGTCGAATTTTCCGACTTCTTGAAGTCGGTTTTTCAGACTTCCGGTAGTCGGAATTTCAGACTTCCGGTAGTCGGTTTTTCCGACTTCCTTGGTATGACTGGTCTCAGGCCTGTGGATAACCTCAAAATGTGAAATAACATTACCAATGTATAACCGATTAGGTAAATTAAGCCCTTGTCTTTCTTCTTCGAGAAGTCCGAACTTAGTCAATTCTTTTTTTATTTTGATGACTTTGTCTTTGCCACAATTTAACACTTGGCCCAACTTTTCATTCGTGTAGTACAGAAAAACATTACCTGCGTCGTCAATCCATTTATTTTTGATGGATAATTTAAACCTATCTCTCAAAATTCCATAAGCATAACGTGAATCTGTGGACAGATCCGAATAATAAACATCTTCAGAGAAAGCCTTTGGGATTTTAATAAAACGATCATCGGTTTGTACTTGACCTAAACTTACGCGTTCCATATCCATAAGCTATTTTCCTTCTCCCTGCGTCAAATGCTTGTACTTTGTCGAAATGTAGTCATCGCCATAACCCATCTCTTTTAATAATTCATCAAATGGAATATCAACATAACGGTACATTTCGATAAATACTTCCAAAGTTGGATTATAGTGTGGATCAACCTCTGCAATTGCAATTGTAGATTTTTTTAATTTTCCATTCGACCGAGCGGCTAAATCTAATTGCGACCAGTTTTTTCTTTTTCGGGATTCTTTTAGTTTGATACCGATTACATTCCTCATATACGTTCCTTTTCTCCCATTTCAGTGGGCTTTTACTTCAAAAAATAAACGTCACACAATGGACGAATCTGTTTACTTTGTGAAATTAAAAGCAAAAAAAATAAGCTCACAAAGAGCTTATTGAAACTGTCAAGATTAGTGTAATTAGCTTCAGCCTTTTTTACGATGAAAAGACTTTCATTGCATTTACAAAACTTTATGACATAATCATGACACCTAGAAATTCAAATATTGCTGTACTCCTTGCGCGCCATGGGTTTTCTCACTCAATGTTAAGCTAAGTATTGCAAAGTACACTAAAAAACATCTGGCGGATGTCAACCCCAAAACCACATGTTTAATATTCTGGTAATTTACTGGTAATAACTGTGTAAAACTAACGAAGATTATTTTCTGATCAAAGCACAACTTTTTCTAAAATATCATGATTTTGTTTAAAAGTAAACCAATCGTCCACGCTTTCAGAACGTCTATGCAAAGGCTTTTAGCAATCTAATTACTCACTATTATATCAAATGTTTCAATCAATAAAATGGTTTTCAAACCGTTTTATTTTAAATACAATATAAAAAAACACAAGCAATCTTAATGTTCATTTTTCTTTAACTTATGAAATATTATTGATTTTTATTTTTTTTAAATATGGTAGATTGTAAAATTAAACCGAACACTTGAATAAAAAAGCCGCAGCGCCTTTAATGGTAATTGTCTAAAACAACCATAAAGGAACTGCGACTCATGACTAGTTTATCATCTCAAGAACGTACTGTCATTCAAACTTTGTTGGAATTGAATTATTCGGTTCGTGCCATTGCGCGCTTTATTAACCGATCGCCTGCGACGGTCTCTGTTGAAATTCATCAAGTCACGCCCTATAAAGCTGACATTGCTCATGCGGTGGCATTGAAAAAACGTCATCTACGTGGTCGTCATCACACACTAACACCAGCTATCGCTGTCTTTTTGAATGAGCACATTGGTATTTTAAAGTGGTCACCAGAAACGGCCGCTCATGTTTTAGGGTTACCTTTCAAAACGATTTATAATTGGCTCAATGCTGGCCGACTCAAACTATCATTGGCTGATTTACCTGACAAAGGTATCCGTCAAAAACGGCAATCAGATGCTAGACGACAAGTATTTGTTCATGGTCGTTCGATTGAAACGAGACCCAAAAGTGTTCAAACACGACAAACCTTTGGACATTTTGAAGTTGATACCATGCAATCGGGTAAAAAACGTGGTGATGTGCTGGTGACCATTACTGAAAGACTAAGCCGGCAACATATTGTTCGTCATGTTAGTGGTCGAAATAGTCAGGCAGTGACACCAGCCTTGATTCATTTTTTTCAAGGTATCAAGAATGCCAAGTCAATCACTGTTGATCGTGGACGAGAATTTGCAAAATATGATGAAATTGAGCAAAAACTAGGCATTCCAGTCTATTTTTCGCATCCATACTCGCCAGAAGAACGTGGGAGTAATGAGATATTAAATCGATACGTCCGTCGTTTTATACCAAAAGAACGCAAAATTGAAACCGTCAGTAACAAAGAATTAGATCAAATCAATCATTGGATCAATGCAAGACCAATGAAAACACTCAACTGGCAATCACCACGAAAGGTTTTTCAGCAGTTCGTAGTGTTCGGTTAATTCTTGCAATCTACCATATATAATTTAAAAATTAGCTTAAATAAACCTAATGAGAAATGGAAGCCACTATGAAAACTTTGCTACTGAATGCACATCCAGACAATAACAACCCTAACTCCTTTACATTTGCACTTAAAGAAGAATTTTTAAAACATTATAATCTGATGTTTCCCGAAAATGAAATAGATGTTCTCAATTTGTATGATGAAGAAATACCGACTCTTTCCCACACAGAATTAACAGGAGTTTGGAAAAAGCAAGAAAATAACGAGATACTTACACAGTCTGAATCTATAATTGCGATTCAATCCGAAAAGTTATTAAAACAATTCAAAATAAGCGATCATATTGTAATTGCAACCCCATTACATAATTTCAATATTTCTTCTCGTCTAAAAGACTACATAGACAACATACTAATCGCGAAGCACACTTTTAAATATACTGAATCTGGTGAGTCAATAGGATTGATGCAAAATCATAAGTGTTTAGTACTACAATCAAGTGGCTGTGTTTATACAGATCAAAGCAGTATCTACGCAAATATGGATTTCGCAAAGCAATATTTAGAAACAATGTTTAAAAACATTATGGATTTTGATGACTTTAACATTATACGAGCTGAAGGAACAGATTTTATGGAGCGATCAGTTATTCTGGAAAAAAGTAAAATCGAAATTCAAAACTACATGAGCAAATTCTACCAATAAAATATTTTAAAAGAATTATGGCACATAAAAAGGCAAAAATAAAAGGCAAAAATTATTTACTTAAATTTTTGCCTTTTTTCTATATATCCAATAATGTATCTAAATTTTTATATTTCTTATATTTATATTGAGCTACAGGTTGACCATGTTTGAAAACTGAAACTATTTTAGATAGATTCTTTAAATCAATCGTCGGATCTTTTGATGTGATTAATAAATCTGCTTTTTTTCCAATCTCAATGCTGCCATATTCTTTATCTATATTAAGTAGCTTAGCGTTTTGTAATGTTGCTGCTTTAATGATTTCGAAATTATTTTGAGAACCCACTTTTTTATGTAACCTCAGTTCTCTCCAAAAATCATAATGTGTAACAAATGACATTGAAGCATCATTCCCAATGCCAAAAGAAATGTTATTGCCCAAAGCCTGTTGATATCCCTTAAGCATAGAATAATATATACTTTTTCCGTTTATATATGTAATATTATTCAAACCAGTGAGTTCTGGCTTAAGCAAAGCAAATGGTGCGGCAGCTTGAAAAGTTGGTACAAGAGAAGAATAACCTTTCAAAGAATAAGGATTATTCTTGAAAAGCTCAATAATTTCCTCATCCATTTCAGCGCCATGCTCTATAGTATCAACACCTCCTTTTAAAGCAATACGAACTCCTTCAGTACTTTCAACGTGAGCAGCAACAGATGTGTTGTTTTTATGTGCTTCAGAACAAATTGCCTTGACTTCTTCTTCCGTCAACTGTAGTGAACCAGCTTCACCTAGCTTCTTCGCGTCTGTGACTCCACCTGTTACACAAATTTTAATCCAATCTACACCCTTCTTAATATTTTTTCTCACATTTTTTCGCCCCTCCCATGGTGAGTCACCTTCAAGAGCAAGATAAGGCGCGCCATGTCCATCAGTGGTGCTCAAAAAAAAGCCAGCAACTAATAATGTTGGTGCAACCTTCCTTTTTTGTATAAACTCATCTCTTAGACTAACATCTTGATAAAAAAACTCACCTAAAGAGCGTAATGTTGTCACACCGTTTTGCAACTCAATTAGAGCGTTTCTTTTCATGATATTTTTTACACAAAAATTGCCGATTTTAGTTGATAATAACTTATATCCCAATTTTAAGAATGTTGGATTTACTTTTTTATTTAATGGTTTTCCAGAGGCAAACAAGTGTGCGTGGGCATTAATCAAACCAGGAGATATATAATATCCTTCACAGTCCATCACTTTAGCTTCTGTGCTATGATCTAGATAAGTTTCAATCTCGTTTGATGAAAAAACATGTTCAATATTACCATCTGAATCTATTACAATACTTCTTTGAATTTTTTGTTGTTTTTTAACGTCCAATATTACGGCATTTTTCAGAATTAGTGTCATAGTTTTATCTCAATTTTTCTTTTATTAGGCTAAACCGCCATTTACTTTTATACATTCTCCATTGATAAAACTAGATTCATTTGAAGCTAAGTAAACATATGCTGTTGCAATCTCTCTAGGCTGGCCAGCACGGTTTAAAATTGTATTTTTTCCAAACGAAGGCAATTGTTCGATTGGTCGACCACCAGCTACTTGCAGTGCCGTCCACGTAGGTCCTGGAGCAACACAGTTCACTCTTATACCATAGTCACTAAATTGTTGAGCAAGACTTATTGTCATATTTCTAATTGCTGATTTTGTTCCAGCATAATCTATCAAAAAACTAGAAGGTCTATCTGCCTGTAATGAACTAGTAGTGATGATACTTCCGCCTCTACTAATATATGGTTTTGCCGCCTTGATCAACCAAACTAAACTAAAAACATTTGTTGTATAAGTATCAATCAATTGTTGTGTTGTTAAATCGTCAATTTTTTCGATTGATTGTTGTTTACCAGCTATCAAAGCAAGAATATCAATATGTCCCAACAATTTTACAGCCTGCTCAACCAAATTGTGATTAAATTTTTCGGATTTTAAATCTCCCGGAATTAAGTGTATGTTACCACCAATTTTTTCAACAATTCGCTTAACTTCTTGTGCATCACTTTCTTCTTCGGGAAGATAATTTATCACAATATCAGCACCTTCATGCGCAAATGCAATAGCAACAGCACGGCCAATGCCAGAATCGCCACCAGTGATTAAGGCCTTTTTACCTACCAGTTTTTTGTGACCGTTATAGTTACTTGAACCATCGTCTGGTTTAGGAATCATTTTACTCTCTAGGCCAGGTTCAGGTTGAGATTGTATTTCAAAATTATTATGATTAATATTTGTCATGTAGAAAGCTCCTATACTTATACAATGTGATAGATATCATAACATAAATTTGTAAAAGAATGAAAATTCTTTAGTCAATAACAAACTATATTTTAAATTTATTTATTTTTATTAACTATTTTCTCTTCAAGCATTCGCTGTTTACGCTTTTCATAGGCTCTACGATAACGTTGCATGGTTTTATATTCTTGTTCAAACACTACCATAGGTCGTTTGCCGTCAAGTGCTTGTCTAAGTGGCATCGCATTCATTTTTGAAGCGACTTCATCTAGTTGTCGTTGCTTGACATCTTTAAATGACGTGCCTTTGGGGTACCAATCACGTAGCTTACGGTTTCTGTTTTCGTTTGAACCACGTTGCTGTGGTGATGACGGTGTGGCATAATATAGCTTGATTTTAAGCTCTTTTTGAACATATTCTAAAAAGTCCCATGAAATAAATTCAGAACCATTATCGGCTGTGATAGTGCGTACAGCTTTGCCATAACGTTCATAGAACAATTTAAACGCATCAATCATATCGTTAGATTTTTTACTACGGACTAACACTAAAGCCGTAAACCGAGTTTTGCGTTCAGTAAACGTCATAATTGCCGTGGTGTCTTGATACCGTTGATTATTCATTTTAGCTGGTAACACTAAATCAATTTCCCAATGACCAAACTGTTTGCGACTTTCCACAACTTGCGAGCGATCAAATATCGAATGGCGGACTAATTCTCCGTCATTTTTGAGTTGTTCACGTAAACGTGCAATTTCACGTTCCTTAGCACGTCTAGTTTGAGCTACTGCACGTTCTTTGGGTGTGCCGTTTTGTCGATGATACTTGTGTTTGCGAATATTAATCAAACCTTTTCTAGCCCATAATCTAATGACTGATGCGGAAACATCAACATCTTGAACGTTGCCAGCTATTTGTTCAGGTGTCCAATGTTCAACATTAACCCAAGTCTCAATAATTTCTTTTAATTCAGGTGTCAATCTTGAACCAGTACCCATTTTACTACGCTTTTTTAAGGCTAGGTATTGACCACGTTGTGCTGAATACTTTATACGTGCGTGTATATCCATATTCAACAGCGTTCGTCTATCTAAATGTGAAAAATCGAGCGTGTTGCCACGATGCAATTCACGTAGTATTGATGACGGTGTATAACCTAAACGCCTAGCTATATCAGCTTGTGTCATTTTCTCAATATTCCACAGGTATTCAATCATGTGACGTTGATTTTCATTTATATGTGGTTGGCGCTTTCGTTTTTTTGGTGTTTCATCACTCATAAAAAACACTCCTTATTATAATAGTCAGGCATCAAATGCCTATAATAAAGTTTATCACTTTCTCATTTATGCCTATTATTCTGTTTTTACACGTATTGAAAAGCAAAATAATTACCATAGGAAAAGTAGACTTACTCATACAAACAATAATTCTTAATTATGCAACGCTTAAGTATGATTTCAACCATAATATAAAAATGAATTGTATAAAAAAAGCCACATCTTTTTTCTTAAATTGTGGCTTTTTTACATTAAATTGTGGTTGACAAATTAATTATTTTGTTTCTTTTCCATATGCTTAATAGCTGTTTCTAAAAATATTTTTTGCACACTATTTGGATGTTGCTCTGCAGCAATATGCAAGCCGTTATTAAACTCTACCATTAAGTGCCATTTATGCCCTTCAACAATTTCCTTTGGTGCCGCCTTAGGTAAGAATACACCTAACTTAACTTTCATTCCGTTTTCTGTTCTAGTTAGCTGGTGCATACCAATAAGTTTAGTATCAATATTTAACGATTTTAGAAATGTCTGTCCTGCCATGACCAAACTCACACCAGAATCCGGTTCAATCGGATAATCAATATTTTTGGCTGGACGCAAATCCAAATACGAAGGATCCTTATACATACCAAATGTTTCGATGATAGTTTGTTCACCTTTTTTATTAGCATCAAAATAATAGTGTTCTGGGTGGATGGTTGAAGGTAAATACAGATTATTTTTTTTAGCAAGTAATTGATTAAACATCATAAATTGAGGTAATGAAATGTTTTCTGTCTCGACTTCGACAATTCCCGCTTGGAATTCTTGTGGATCAGGTGATTCATCGGCAATATATCGCCACATGTCGTTACTTTTCGCTATTTCTGGTCGGAATAGTTTTAAGGTTTCTTCTTTACCAATTTCCTCACGCGTTTGAGCTAACGCTTCTTTGGCCTCTTCTAGGGATAAGTTTAGTAGTGATTCCAAACCGTATAGTTGACCATCTAATTTAACCGGAATATTTTTTTGGTTAAAGACATTGAATACATGATGATAACGTTCTAGTTCAACCGAGCGAATTTCATCTTCTGTAATAATTTTCCCATCTACTTTAAAAGTAATATGATAATTTTTCATTTTAATACCTTTCTTATAGTTCAGATTTTTTACCAATTTTGAACAGTAGCATACCAACTAATACATAAATAATTAGTACTGTCAGTGGTTGCGCAATAGCATTACCATCAAAGAAAGTAATGTTTCTAAGAAGTGTACCAGTTGCCCCGGGTGGCAATAGTTGACCAAAGGCTCCCCATCCAGCGGGTAACATTTCTGGTGCCGATGATAATCCAGACAGTGGATTACCTAGCAGAATTAATAGTATTGCCGCAATAGCTAATCCTGGAGTACCAATAACTTCTAATATACCTAAAACAAAGAACCCTGTCGCTGCAATGCCCAACATTGCCCCTAATGACGTTAGGAAATAATTGCCATCAAATGTACCAATTCCATATTGGATAACGCCAACTAATCCTAATCCACCAATGATGGCAAAACTAATCACAGCCCAGAACTTTTCTTTCTTGCCTTTAACCATATTTGCTATTGCAACAGCACCAATCCAACCACCGAGAGCAATTGGTAACGCTCCAGCAGCCAAACCCGTTCCTTTAGGATCTTTCTTTGGAAAAGCTTTAATCTCTATAATTTTGGCTGTCTTTGCATTCAATTGTGTAGCCTTTTGATTTAAAGCCTTAATAGTATTAACATCAGTCGTTTGGACAATCAATTGATTAATTTGTTTTGTTCCAACTACTTTTTGTTGGGAAACGATACTATTACCTAATTGTGTTAATGTTTGTGCAACAGCGGCTGAAGCAGCCGTCGCTTCGTATACTGTTAAATTACCTGCTGCATCAACAGATAACGCACCATATATTTCCCGTTGATTAATACTTTGCTTGACTTGCTTAGCAGAGGTATACTCTGTTACTTTAAAGCCTTTTTCTTTTAAAGGTTTAGCTAACTTTTGATAAACCTCATCATTGGTAGCAACAATGCCGATGGGTACTTTATTAATACCTGAGTTAACCGCTGGTAGTGAAAAAGCCGTCATCATAATACCTAGAACGGCTGTCAGGCCGATGGTTAGCGTTAAAATATATTTCCACGTAGACTTCATAGTGTCTCTCCTTCTGTTTTCGCTAAATAAATCATAACAAAGAGACAAAACGAAAAGAACCAACAAATTTTGAAAAATGTCGGTTCACACACACTTACGCAATAATGTTCTTAAACATTGCTGGTAATATTTGACTAATAATACTTGAAAATTCTCCCGGTGTCTCTGCAAAATCTCTTTTTATCCAACCTTGTATTAAACTAACCATGGCACCATTAATCACGGCAAAAGAATATACCTCTGGTATGGCCATATTCTCTGGAATATCGGTTTGTAGTAATAATTTTTCAGAAAAATCAGAGAAGCGGGAGAAAAATAACCCATCTGATTTATCGCTATAAAACAATTCAAATAAATGCTTATTGGCATAAATACGTTGTATTATCGTTTCAATTCTACCTTTTACAATACTTGGATCGTTTAAACTGTAGACATTTACATCTGGTAAATCTTGTGTTAAATCATTCAATAAGTTCAGTTGCAAATGACTAATTAAGTCATCTTTGTCTAAAAAATGAGCATAAAAAGTTGAGCGGTTGATTTCACTTTTAGCAATCAATTGGCTAATGGTTATTTTTTTATAACCAATTGTTTGAAGTAGATTAACAAATTCTGTTTCGATTCGCGCTTCAATTGCATCATAAACCATTGTATTTTTATTAGTTTTCATAAGATGAGTATAACAAAATTTATTATCAATATGAATTGTTTGGTGTACGAATGACAATAAAACGGCTATTTACATCAATCATTTGTTTAGTTATGATACTTTGCGACGAACGATGATTGTTCTGTAAGTTGCTTTTTAGCTTGATATAACTGTTCTTCAATCTTGTTTAAACCACTTTCAGTATTGCGATCAGTTCCCTTAATCAGCAAATCTAAATCACGGTAAGCAAAGGTTAGCTCAATTGATTTTGAAACCAAATCTTGTACCCTAGATGCTAATTCTTCGTTAAAAAAAAGCACATCTCCGTATGTTTGAGATTGTGCTTGTCTAATTTTAGCTTGTAATTGCATTGATACGCTCAACGTTGTTTGGAAGTTATGCGCACCAGCTTTGAATTGAAAGCCTTGTCTATCACTTTCTAACGTTTGGTCGAGTTGACTGTATAAGTCTCTAAATCGTTCTAACTGCTTAATATACAGCTCTAATTGTTCTGGTTTTAACCATATTTTTGTTGGCATCTTACTTTTTCCTTTCATTTTTTAATTGCAAACAAAAAGGCTAGTACCTATTAAGCACTAACCCATTTGTGACTAATCATATATATTTGTACGAACCGTCAAACCTATTTCTTTACGGATTTTCTTAATAATTTCTGGTATTTGTTCTGTATAGGTGCTATCAAATTGCGCTATTTGTTGCGATCTTGTAGCTTTGCCAATCTTATACCATTCAAAGAATATATTGACTTTTTTTGAATAGATTTGGTCTACAACTCTCACTTCATATATTGTATTAGGTTGCTTGGCAAACATCTCTTTAATATCCCCAATTACAGCATCAATTTGATTCATAGCTCAAACAGCTCCAGTCGTTTTTATTTACTATAACCATTATACGAACGGGTGTTCCCTTAGTCAACAGTTAAACACTCTAATTTTTTTAGGGTAAATACTGTTTATCTTTGCCAGTTTCATCAATAATTCGTAATGGTTCACCATAGATATGTTGGGTACTCAAACCCCTAGAAGTTCGTCTAGATGCTGGGTACTCTGTTTGTAACTTGCGCATCACATCAGCAAGACTATTGCCAGCCATATACTCATTTTGTGAATGCCAACCAACTGCTTTATACATTGTCATGCCCCCTTCTTAGATAGTTGAATAGATACCAAACATTACTAATGAATACTGGTATTAACGGTAGTATCAATAATGACAACATCAATATATTCATCATATTGAGCCATGATGCCATATAATTTGCTGGAAGATGCGCAAACGTATTTGGTGCTTCACGAACTAATGAACGATTGAATGATTTATCCATAGATTCTGATAACATCAAAACTAGAAATATAAAGCATTCCAAACCTAACCAAATTAAATAAGGCTTACATACCCAAGTTACTAGACCGTCAAACCAGTTAAACCACTGACTTATTTTTGCCAAACTTTCCTCAAAATGGTAGGTTGGCTTTTTTCTCAAATTCTGCTGTTTCTTCATCATACTTTTCCTTTTCTTTGTCAAAATTGATATTTCCTTGATACAAAACACTGTTTGCTTGTGTGATAGCGTTAACCAAATTAGCTTCTACCAGCTTTTGATGTTCAGCCGATAACTCAACACTATTGATCGCTTCAATAATTTCATGCCAGTGTCCTGTTTTCTTTAACACTGCTAGACTAGGCACAACCGACTGTAAGACCCATTTTTCAATGCGTTCCACACTTTGCTTTTTTGGTTGCCTAACAAATTTCATTCGATTGCCTAAAGCTGTCAGCAATGACCAGGCAGGCATTGGCTCAACTGTTTGCTCAATCACTTCACGCACTTTATCTGACTTTAGCTTTTGCGCATCAATCGGTTCATTAGTAAACCATAGATAGGTGTACAAAATATCAAAAGTTATATCCACCAGTTTTTTATCATGATTAAACCATTCATCAAGTACATATTCTGCTTTATCCTGATGCAATTCTAATTCCACACGAGTTTTAACATCAGTGTCATAGCCTTTATTGGCTTGTTCTTTGTGTTTGTCATAAGCACGGATAACAAAAGGCGATTTACCAAAATCAACCGTCCAGCCGTCATCAACGTTGCCATGCACTGCGTAAGATTTTGATTTGCTCCAAAAGCGTTTTTCTTGTACAGCTTTAACAAGGTCATTCATGTTTAACAAACCCCATTTATCATTTATCGCAATATCTAAACGTGTTAAATGTCCCCGATACTGCCGTGCTTTCTCAAAAAAGTTACGCCAATTCATATTTTGTTCAAGTAAAGCTTTTTCAAACAGCCGTGTGCCTTTACCAGTTAAATAAAGCGTTGTCCCAAATTTTTGATCCACAGCTTGTGTTTCTGGGTTTTTCACTGGGGAAAAGTCTTGTATGTAAATATTTTTTTCACCAGCGAATGCCATTTCACGAGTATAAAAGTTTTGAGAGGTAGAACGTTCTAAAAACAAATTGTCCTGCAATCTCAATACATCAGCGATTACTTGCTTTGAAGTTAAATCTGGGAATGTCAGTGAAACCCAGTCAAATTGCACTTCGATAGCTTCAGATAATTGTGGGTAAACCGAGATGAGTTTGTTAATAAATTTATCTGATATTTTCTGTTCGCCGGTTTCAAAGCGATTAACTGTTTTTCTACTCATATCCATAGCAATCGCTAATTCTTGTTGTGTAACGCCAAGTAGTTGTCGCATCAATATTAAATTATTGTTTGATAGTTCTGGTACGTTTAATTCTTGTGTCATATTATTTTGTCCTTTCAGTAGTTGGTATTGACCGACGTTTTTTAACTCAATTAAGTTTTCTAGTTCACTAGAAACAATGTTTTGTATTTTTGAATCAGACTGCCTAATTTTTGCTTTAAAGCCTGATAATTCACTACCAGTAATTTCATCAATCGCAATCTCACTACCGATACTAGGCAAATATCCTAGCTCAATAGCCGATACTGTCACGTTATAAGTCTCAATAATTTCATTATTCAATTTCATACCGACCATGATAAGTATTTCCAACGATAACCGTAAGCTATGTTGTGTTGTGCCTAGAAAAATAGGTGTATAAGCTTTTGGTTCATTGTTAATCGTTATCATGTCGGCTTTCCTTTCTCAAAATGTCCGATTTGACGTTTTCAATCGGACATTTGCTTT
>DWKF01000012.1:0-70294 GCA_018249355.1 Cecropterus longipennis
TTCTGATTCTGATTCTGATTCTGATTCTGATTCTGATTCTGATTCTGATTCTGATTCTGATTCTGATTCTGATTCTGATTCTGGCAGATCATGAATCGCTTCACTCTTTTTGTCAAGAGCTTTTGACCATTCATCAGCTTCGTGTTCATCAACTAAACCAACTTGCTCCATAACCGGTTGTGTTAAAGCACTACTCGTCGTTGTTTCGCTGTTTGATTGTGATAAAGTTTCAGATTGCGATTCTGACAAACTTTCTGAATTAGTCGTTGATTCGGGCTCAACGTTATTCTTCTTTTTACGGAAAATATCAAATAATCCCATTTGTTTCTCCTTTATTCATTGCTGGTAATCATCTTATCACGCCATATTTAGGAAGCCGTTTCAGCCATATTATCCAAATCAACAGCCACCATTTTCGATACACCAGCTTCTTGCATTGTCACACCATATAATAAGTTGGCATTCATCATTGTACCTTTTCGATGCGTAATGACAATAAATTGTGTTTCACCAGAAAATTCGTGCAAATAACGCGCAAACCTCGCCACGTTTGCTTCATCTAACGCTGCTTCGGCCTCATCAAGTACTACAAACGGCACTGGACGGACTTGTAAAATGGCAAATAATAACGTAATAGCTGTCAACGCCTTTTCACCACCAGACAACAAACTCATTTGTTGGAACTTTTTGCCTGGTGGTTGTGCCGTAATATCAATGCCCGTCGTTAAGAGATGCTCTGGGTCTGTCAACTTAATTTCTGCACGACCACCGCCAAACATTTGGGTGAAAATGCGACCAAAATGTTGTGCAACAGCGTCAAATGTGTGTTTGAAGCGAATTTGAACTTCTTCATCCATCTCATCAATTGTTTGTAGCAGATTATCTTTTGCAGATAACAAATCATCACGCTGCTGTGTTAAAAAATCAAAACGTTGCTTAACCGCTTCATATTCTTCAATGGCACCAATATTAACATTACCAATTTCATCCAAGCTACGCTTGATAAGTTTCAGTTGATCCGTGACTGTTTCTAGATTCAAATCAGCTAATTGCTGATAAAGGCCTTGACTATCACTAATATCATACTGTGATTCTAGTTGTGCCAATAAATTCTTATTTTGTGTCGTGAGCGTAGCTTGTTGTGCCGCAAGATCACTTTCTAATGCCATCACCGATCGTAGCGTTTCTTGTTGTTTGGCAAACTGTGTTTCCAAAACAGATAAATTATCAGTGATAATTGTTAGCTGTTGGCTAGTATCATCATGTTCTTTTTGGACTTTTGCAAGTTTTTCAACCGTTTCTGAAACTTGTTGTTCTGTCGCGATGTCATTTTGTGTTGCCGTTAATTTTTCTTGTAAATCATTGCGTTTAACAGTAAGACCTGCAGCTTGAGATTCTAACTCCTGTTGTTGGTTTCTCAGAATAGCGAGTTGACTTGTCACTGTTTCTAACTTACCGGTTAAAGTGACATATTCTGTCTGGATAGCAACTTTATCTTCATTATGGATTTGCGCCTTGTTAGAAGCCGATTCCAAAGCTCGAGATAATTCTTGATATTCAAGTTCTTGTGCCCGTTTTTGTGCTTGCTTTTCATCTAATTCTAACTCACAACGCTGTAGTTGTGTCGCTAACTCCTCTTGCTGCGACTCAATGTCCTTTAGCTCAAATTCAAGTGCCTGAACAACGCGTTTTTGCTGTTGCAATGTGTCTTGCTTGTGTTGCAATTCATAGTCAACTTTTTGGACATCATCATTGGCAGATTTTAGCTTTGTTTGCGCTTCAACCAGAGACTCTCTAATGTTTTCGCCATCGCGTCGTTGCGCCTGCAATTCAAGCTCTTGTGATTTTGATTGTTCTGCTAAATCAGTTATTTTCTGAGTAAGCGTTGCAATTTCAGTCTGGCGACTCAAAATCGTTGCGCCTCTCTTTTGTGTTGCGCCACCTGTCATTGAACCGCCGGCATTGATTAGTTGTCCATCAAGAGTCACAATACGAAAGCGATATTGATTAGCTTTTGCAATTTCAGTGGCGCTGTTCAAGTCTTTAGCAACCACAATATGTCCCAAAATATTTGCCTTAATGGCCGTCATTTCTTCAGGCATAGTCACTAAATCGGCAGCGATTCCAATAAAACCAGCCATCCTGCGCGCCTGTTCTAAACCATTTAAATGACGTGGCTTTATTGTATCAATTGGCAAAATTGTCACACGACCAGCTCGATTTTTTGTCAAGTAAGCAATAACTGACTTGGCTGTACTGGTTTGATCTACAATAATTTGCTGTAAGATTCCTCCCAATACCGTTTCGATAGCTAATGTATAAGCTGCAGGTACCGTCAATAATTCTGCTACGACACCTTTGATACCCACAAATTGATTTCTTACTTGGGGTTTCATTAAGGCCCGAACACCCTGGTAAAATCCTGCATAATCATCCATCGCTGTTAAAGCATCATGTTGACTACGAACTTTATTAAGATCATTTAATGTATTGTACCAATTTGTTTCAGCTTGTTTATACGCCTTTGCAGCATGATCAAACTGTTCTTGCCTTTTTGCAACATCTTGTTTTAGTGCCAAGACATCCTGTTGTGCCGCATCATTTGGCTGGTAATTAGCCACTTCTTGCTGTGCTTGTGACATGATGCCCGTCTCGTTTTTTAATCGCTCAGATAGAGTCTGATAACGACTTGTTATTTGAGCCAATTGCTTATCGTCATTCACTTTAGCATTGTGCAACGCTGCAATATCTTGCATTATTTGAATATAAGCATGACGATTTTTCTCGATGTCGGCTTGCAGTTGAGACTTGAGTTCTGATTGTGTCATATCATCAAACTGTGTCAGCTTTTGTTTTAGTATTGATTTTTGTTGTTTTAGTTCTGATTCTTGCTGTTGTAGTGGCGCAATTTGCGACGATAACGCTAATATTTTCTCATTTACCGCAGCAGTTGACCGTGTCGCCTCGTCAATATCACGCTCCAAAGTAGTCGTTTGTTGTTGACTCAAGTTTTGTGCACCAACCATGCGCTCATGAATTTGCGTCAATTTTAAAATATCATTTTGAAGTTGATCGCGTTTCAACTGCTGACTGACACGTTCCTGCCTTTTTTGCGATAACATATCGTTAATTTGTGACAAGGTGGCTTTGGCAGTTGCAACTTGTTTCTGTTGATCTGTATATTTTTCCTTGACTTGCTCAGCTTGTACATCAACAGCATGTATTGTTAAAGCTAAACGCGCCTTATCTAAAGTGTCAAACCGCTCTTTTTGAGATAAATAATCAGTAGCTTGGGCGGATTGTTCAGCCAAAGGTTCAATTCTATCTTCAATTTCGTGAATAATATCAGCAACACGGGACAAATTATCGCTCGTTTGTGATAACTCTTTCTGTGCTTTTTCTTTATTTTGTTTATATTTATATACACCAGCTACTTCTTCAATAATGCCACGGCGGTCTTCTGGTTTAGCATTAAAAATACTTTCCACGCGACCTTGAGAAATAATTGAAAAGCTTTCTCGTCCTAGTCCGGTATCCATAAATAAATCGTGAATATCTCGCAAGCGGCTTTCAACACCATTAATTTGATAAACACTTTCGCCACTTCTGTACAATTTACGTGTCACACGAATTTCACTAAAATCCGAATTAACATAATGATCACTGTTATCAAATGTAATGGCTACTTCTGCACGGTTGAGTGCGCCACGTTTATTGGTGCCACCAAAAATAACGTCGGACATTTTTGTCCCACGCAAATCTTTAGCACTTTGTTCTCCCATTACCCAGCGAATTGCTTCAATAATGTTTGATTTTCCTGATCCATTTGGACCAACAATACCAGTCATCCCTGGCATAAATTCAATCATTGTTTTGTCGGCGAATGACTTAAATCCGCTAATCTCAAGTGATTTCAATTTCATAGGCTGACATTATCTTCCAATAATTTTAAGGCAGTTCGCGCCGCTGCTTTTTCAGCATCTTTAATTGACTTCCCAGTCCCGCGCGCTAATTCTTTATCATCAACAGATACACTTGCCTCAAATAATTGTGTATTATCTGCTAACTGTTCTTCCTTTTCTGTGCGATAAGCAATATCAACTGTTCCCTTTACTTGCAAACGTTCTTGCAATCGACTTTTAAAGTCAATGAATCTGTCAAAAAAATCAGTATCAATCGCTGCGAACAATGTTTTATCAAGAAATTGGTTCACTTCTTTTGGCCCTTGATCTAAGTATAAGGCCCCAATAAAGGCTTCCCAGATGTCTTCTAGTAATGAATCGCGATCGCGCGCGCCGCTCATTTCTTCACCTTTGCCCAACCGAATACCTTCATTTAAATGAACTAAACGGGCAAAATGCGCAAAAGATCGTGTTTGCACCATTGCAATCCGCATCTCGGTTAATTGACCTTCATGCCAATTTGGATAGCGTTTGAATAGATATTCTGCAACAGTCACTTGCATGACAGAATCACCTAAAAATTCCAATCTTTGGTAGTCATGTCCTTTGTCATCAGGGTGTTCATTAAGATAATTGCGCTGAGTCAGCGCTTCAGTTAATAGTGTTTCGTCATTAAAACGAATACCATATTGCGTTAATATATGTTTTTTAAAACTGTCTTGTGACACGTTCTCGTCCTTTTAAAGCATAGTATACAGTCTATTATATCAAAAAACGACTGTATATTTTGATAAATTACAGTCGTCAAAAAATATCATGTGATAAAAACTTTATCTGCCTTAAATTTCAGCTTTTTCACGTACAACGTCAACAATTTCTGATGTATATTGCTCGACCAATTCTGGTGTCGCCGCTTCGACCATCACACGCAGTAGTGGTTCAGTTCCTGAAGGCCTCACTAAGACACGACCATCACCAGACATCTTTGTTTCTACTTCAGCAATTTTTGCGACAACATCAGCATCATGTTGCAAAGAAAATTTATCAGCAACTTTGACATTCACTAATTTCTGCGGATAAATTGAAACTTCAGCAGCTAGTTCAGAAAGCTTTTTACCGGTTTCGTGCATCACGTAAAGCAGCTGCAAGGCTGTCAGCAAACCGTCACCAGTCGTAGCCCAATCTCTGAAAATAATATGACCTGATTGTTCTCCGCCAAGGTTATAATCATTAGCCATCATTTCAGCCATAACATAACGATCACCAACAGCTGTTTTGACGCTTTGCATATCATTTTCGGCTAAGGCTTTATAAAAGCCAATATTGCTCATTACAGTTGACACAACTGTGTTATGCTTAAGCCGGCCTTGTTCATTTAAAAACTTTCCTGTGATAAACATGATTTTATCACCATCAACAATTTCGCCATCTTCTGTTACGGCAATCAAGCGATCACCATCACCATCAAAAGCTAATCCTGCATCAACTTCACTACCTTTGACCAATTCAGCTAATGCTTCTGGATGAGTTGAGCCAACGCCATCATTAATATTAATACCATTTGGTTCGGTACCCAATGTAATGAAATCAGTTCCCAAATCAGCAAATAATCTCGCCAATAAGCCACTAGTTGCGCCATTAGCGCCATCCAAAGCAACACGCATCCCTTCTAGGTTGGTTGGAATTGTCTTTTGCAAGAACTCCAAATACTTTTGTACGCCCTCAGGATAATTGTTAGCAATTCCAATACCATCAGCACTTGGACGTGGTAAGTTGTCTTCAGGGGCATCAAGTAACTGTTCAATTTCATATTCAAGTTCATCAGACAATTTAAAACCGTCATTACCAAAAAACTTAATCCCATTATCAGCAGCGGGATTATGCGAAGCGGTAATTTGAACACCCGCGTCTGCTTCCAAATTTTCAACTAAAAAGGCAACTGCCGGTGTTGTAATAACACCCAAACGCAAAACATCAATACCTACTGATAAAAATCCTGCCACAATCGCTTGTTGTAACATTTCACCGGAAATACGTGTATCACGACCAACAATAACTACTGGTCGCTTATCAGAGTTTTGTGCATGTTTTGTTAAAATTGCACCGCCTGTTCGACCCAAACGAAAAGCTAATTCTGGTGTTAAGCTTTGATTAGCAACGCCACGAACACCGTCTGTTCCAAAATATTTTAATTTAATATCTGACATAATTTATCGTCCTTTATTTTTGTGATGATGATGAACTACTCTGACTGCTACTTTCACTAGAACTACTGCTAGATGAGGAAGTACTTGAAGAGTCAGCAGAAGAGCTTGAACTACTACTTGATGATGTGCTGCTATCAGTAGCGGGTGTCACCGTTGCCTGTACCTTTGTCACGCTATAATGATCAATACCTGTTTGATCTGGTAAGTCCACTGACACAGTCGTCTTGCTCGTAATATTAGCCACATCGACCGGAACGGATAACGAGCTAATCGAATTCAGTATATCAGATGCGCCATATGCTGTCACAGTTTTTGGATCAAAAGTAACTGTATAGTTAGCCCCATTGGCATTTTTGAGGGTGGCTGAAAGAGACAATTTTTTACTGTCCTCAGGTCCCACATTTAAAGTCACATTAGCAGAATTGCCATCAATATTGACTTCCACTGCTGCACCATTTTTATCACGTGCAACAAGTTTGACAGACTTATTAACAGTACTCTTCGTATTATTATCTAGTGAGATAGCAGCTTCAATTGATGTCACTGCCTCGACATTAGCCTTAGGTCCTGAAATTTTGACCGACTTGGGATCCACTGAGGTGCCGCTAACTGCATAACCCGTTGCAATTTTAGTATGATCATAGGTTACTTTGACTGGAACGGTAGCCGTTTTACGTCGTGCGATTGTAACAGTAATTGTTTGGGGTGTCACAGTTGATGTTAGAGAAGCGTTCACACCGCGAAGTGCTAATTTGGCAGTGTGTTTGCCAACGCCCAAACCTCTTAAATCAGCGCTAGCTTGGATATCGTTACGATTTTGAGCGGCTGCCACCAGCGCTATAGAACCTTCAATACCAACCTTCACGCTTGATGGGGCACCTACAACAACGTATTTATCAGAATTAAATTGCAAATTAAGGGGAACACTCAAGGTTGCTCTTTTTTCAGGGACTAGTGTTGAAAAATTACCTGAGCCACTACCATTCGTTGTTGTAGAACGGGTACTCAAGACATAGGCTGATAAAAGAATCGCCATGACCAGAGAGACCACTAAGTTAACAGTTTTTGAATGACCAATCATTTTCATTTTGCTAACCCCCTACCACTCCTTTGCCACCAGTGTTTTGCGGCAGCCTCGTTAACTGGTGCAATAAACTGGCGTTCAAAGAAATTCATGTAGGCATCACGCGCCATGTGTCGCAATAGATCGCCATCTTGTGTAATGGAAATTTCACCAGTCTCTTCAGAAACAACGACTGTAATCGCATCACTTGCCTCACTAATACCAACGGCAGCACGATGTCGCGTTCCCAATTCTTTTGGAATACGTGTACTTTCTGAAAGTGGCAGATATGCTGCTGCGACAGCAACACGGTCATCATCAATGATCACCGCCCCATCGTGCAACGGTGTGTTAGGAATAAACGTATTAATCAAGAGTTGACTAGTAATGTAAGCATCTAACTTAATACCAGTTTTAATGTATTCATCTAAACTCGTGTCGCGTTTAATCGTGATTAGTGCACCAATACGGCGCTTTGACATGTACTGCAAGGCTTCGTCAAGGCTCTTGATAAGCTGCTGTTCCTTAGCATTATCAATATGCTGGCGACGCCATGTTAAACGGCGACCTAAAGTTTCAAGTCCCCGTCGAATTTCTTGCTGGAAAATAACGACCAGCGCAATTGGGGCCCATGTAATGAGCTGATCCATCAGCCAAGACAAAGTCGTCAAGCCAATGTACCAACTCACAACTTTAATTAAAATAACGACACCAACGCCAAATAAAATTTGTAACGCGCGCGTGCCTTCAACAAATTGAATTACTTTATAGAGCAGAAACCAAATGATGGCAATATCCACAAGATGCATCAGATTATTCAAAGTAAAATAAGATAAAATATCCATGGTTGTTACTCTTCATCCCTTCCTGCTAAAGCTGCTGTTTCAGCATAGTTAATAAATTGACGAATGTTAATACCTGCTTGTCGCGTAATTCTACCTTGTTCATAAAGCTGTTGGATAGTTTCACGTTGAACATTTAATGCTTTAACTTCAAGTTCCATACGATTTTTGTCATCCAAATCGCGCTGTTCAGGCGTGTCATCATGCTTTTCGTTTTCAATACGATTACGATAACCAACAATTAAATTATAAGCAGCCTGTCGTTCCATTCGATGTGAAACGGTATCACCGTTATACTTTTCCATATATTCCGATAGCGCCTTAATTGCTGCTTTAGAAGTTTCTGTGATGGCTAGTGATGTTTCTTGTCTAAATTTATCAGTTGACTCATCCGAAAGCCAAATCCTAATGCTTCGTAGTCCACGTCTAATCAGAATCAATAACCATTGCGTTGAAATGTGATAATGTTGGTCAGAATTAATTAGATTTTCCAGACGATCTAACCGTCTTGTCTGCGCGGAATAAGTAAGCACAGAAATCATTTCATCTGCCAATAACTGCCGCAAACGATCACGCTGTGCCTCTAAAGCCACAAAGCGTAATTCTCGGTCGTTTTCAACATTTTGTGATGGATTTTTTTTATCAAGTTGACGCCTGATTTGCGCCACGGTTTGTTGCTTGCGACCAATCAGCTCGTAAACGATAGTACGGTTATCATCATTTTGTTGTTCACGTAACACTTGTATACCAATTTGAATCGCGAAAATACGAGCCTGTGCTTCTGTTAAATCAACTTTACTCTTTTTTGGTGCAGTTGGCTCAACTTCAGCAATTTCGGGTTGCGTAAAATCATGAGTTGCCCGCTCTTTAGTCACAATCGGTAGCATCACAGTGGCGACTAACAAACTCATAATCACAACAACTGCTGCCACGAAAATGAGTAAATTACGTTGTGGAAACGCACTACCGTCATCAATAACGGACGGCACTGTCAACACCGCTGCCATCGTAACGGCGCCACGCACGCCCGTCAAGCCAGACGTGACAGCTGTTCGAAATGAAACACGTCGTTCTCTATGTTGTAAATGGTAAGTAATTTGCGTTCCGTACGCCCAAACCGTCCTGATAGCAAACACAATAAACCAGACAGTAACACCGTAAAAAATTGCCATACCGGTATGTATTTGGGTGCTACGAAAAATACTAGTCATAGCCGCTGGTAATTCAATTCCTAGTAACACAAAGATTGTGCCATTTAGTAAATAAACAAAAATTTCCCATGTTCGAACGGCTACCACACTAATTTCTGGGGACCGCGCATTAATATGCTGGTCGCTTAAAATTTTGGACAAGACACCACCAGCTACAACAGCAATAACCCCAGATGAATGAAACACGCCTTCCGCAATCCAATAAATAATAAAAGGCATTACCAATGTCACAACAGTGTGAAAAACCACATCATTTAAACCAGCGCGATCAAATGAATCTCGTAACCAACTGACAAAACTACCAATCACCAAGCCAACAATCAGGCCAACAATGGTCATCCAGAAAAAGTTACCAATCGCACTACCAATCAAAAAAGTACCTGCAACGGTTGCTTTAATGGCAGTATTGAAACTCACCAGACCGCTGGCATCATTGATTAAGCTTTCCCCAGAAACGACATGCATCACGTTAGCTGGTAATTTGACACGCCTAGCAATAGCTTGCACAGCAACTGGGTCAGTTGGTGATACAACTGCCGCTAGTGCCAATGCAACCGATTTAGGAAACTGTGGAATTAATAAATGAATGAAGAAACCACCTACTAGCGTAGTCAATAGAACTAATATGATGGCATTACCTAAAATTGGACCACGTAATTCCCATAATTCCCGTTTTGGGAAGCGCCAAGCATCATTAAATAGCAATGGCGCAATAAATAACAACATAAACCAATGCGAATCAACATCAACATAAATACCAAATGCAAAGGCCAAAAATAACCCAATCACAATTTGGAACAAACTAACTGGGATTTCGGGAATAAAATGAGAGATAACATTTGAAACCGTAACAGCAATAATTAATATAACGATTAATTCTAATATTGCCATGTGTTATCTTTCTCCCATAATTCTAACTTCTGCTTCCAATGTCACACCATATTTATCTTGAACTGTTTGCTGGACAAGCTTGATCAAATCCTCGTAGTCGTTGCCTGTACCATGCGCCACATTGACCATAAATCCCGCGTGTTTCTGTGACACTTCAACCCCACCAACTCTGACACCTTGCAAACCGGAATCCATGATGAGCTTTCCAGCAAAATAACCAGTTGGTCGTTTGAACACCGAACCATTGGATGGATAATTTAGGGGTTGCTTATTCGCACGCTTAAAGTTATTCTCATCCATACGAGCTTTAATCATTTCAGGATTTCCCGCCTGCAACGTAAATGTTGCTCGCAAGATAATACCATGATTATCTTGAAAGATCGAGTGCCGATAATCAAAGTCAAGCGCTTCATTACTAAATGTCTTTATTTCGCCACTAGGTAACAAGGCATCTACTGAACTTACGACCATATCAGTTTGCCCACCATACGCACCAGCGTTCATAAATACTGCACCACCAACAGTGCCCGGTATTCCTGCGCCCCATTCGAGGCCAGTCAGCCCATGTTCGAGCGCTTGCTCAGCAACCCAAATAAGATCCGCACCAGCATCTGCAATAAGCACATGATCACTAACTTGCACATCATGCAGATCGTGCAATAGAATAGTTAATCCACGTAGGCCACCATCTCGAACCACTAAATTTGATAGTCGTCCAAACACTTGCACAGTCATTGCTTTATTTTTTGCCCAAATGAGTAACTTTTTTAAATCATTTTGTGATTTTGGAATTGCGAGGTAATCAACAACGCCTCCGGCTTGCGTATACGCGTAGGGTGCCAAAGATTGTTGTTCTAATATTTCTATTTGCTCAAAATGCATGTTTTTTCGTCTCCAATGGCTATATATACCATTTTACCAAACTTTAAGACATTCTACGATGGTAGGCGGCATTTGTTTAGCATATTCTTCAATCATTTTTACGAAATTGATAACTTTAATTAGTTGATGCATAAAAAAAATCACTCATCACAAGTGATTTGCTTTTGATTACTGGGCGTCTTTATCGTCACTATCCCCTTTAATACCCTTAACGAAGCCTTTAGCAGCGTCAACAGCGTCATGCGCCGTATCACGTACTTTTTGAACATCGTCTTTGGCTTGCCCTTTCAGTGACTGTGTCTTTCCTTCAACTTCACGTTCTTTATCACCTGTCAACCGACCTTCAAGCTCTTTGGCTTTGCCAATCAGTTTATCGGTAGTATTTTGAAACTTTTCGTCTTCTGCCATGCTTTTTCTCCTTTATTGACAATACTTTAGCTAATCTTCATCAAACCATAGCGTAATTTCACGCTCGGCCGCTTCAACTGAATCTGAACCATGAACAATGTTCATCATCGCTTCAACATCCCATTCACGACCCAAATCAACACGAATCGTACCCGGGGCTGCCTTAGTTGGGTTAGTCGTGCCCATAAGTGTACGCCAACCAGCAACTATGTTCGTGCCTTCACCCACCATTGCAATAACCGGTCCAGAGGTCATGTAACGCAATAAAGATGGATAAAATGATTTGCCAACATGTTCAGCATAGTGTTGTGCTAACAAAGTTTCATCCGGCAATACCATTTTCATTTTGGTAATATGGTAACCTTTATTCTCAATTCGCTTAATAATTTCACCAATTTTAGCACGTTTCACACCATCTGGTTTAATCATCATAAATGTTCGTTCAGTCATCGCGAGCTCCTTTGATTAGCTTGTACTTCTATTTTACCTAATAAAGAAAGCGGTTACAAGTCAATGTTTTCGTGCAGTACGTTTAACATCCTCAGGGCGATAGGTCATTGCCATGCCTTTCAACAAATTACGCAAATAGCGATCACCAGCCGGCTTGTAATTACGATGATCTGGTCGTCGCAATATGGCACTTAATTCACTTTTAGAAATAGTAATGCCCGCCGTCTTCATAAAGCTCATTAAATCATCGCTAGTGTAACCCATTGCAATTTTCAGTTTTTTAATGACCACATTATTAATACGCTCATCATTGGTCATATCAAACGTCGGTGGTATCGGCTTCAAATCAGCACCAGTTTTATGACCACGCTGTGAAATGATTAAACCATTCATAAAAGATTCCAACATTGTGATTGAAACTTTTTCATCTCGCTTAGCTTCTGGTGTCTGTTTGGTTAACAAATCATGTAATTGTTGCTCATCAATTGTGACACCGCCCAAATCAAAAATCGTGATCATATCAGCATTTTTAATATTAAGTGCGTAGCGCAATCGAATAATAATATCGTTGTTATTCATCATTTCTCCAAATTAGTAAGGATGATTATCATATTCTTCCCAAGCTTCATGCGCGTCTTGAATGCGCTTAAACATCTTTTCCATTTCATTTAATGTGAAACTTGTCAATACCGGACGTCCGTGCGGGCAATTATAAGGGTTCTCTGTCTGCGTTAATGATTGCAAAAGCGTACGAGCCTGCAGATCACTCAGGTGCATGTTAGCACGAATGGAACGTTTACAACTCATCATAATAGCTGTGCGTTCACGAAATTCTGCAACGGTTAAATGACCGTCCCTTAAAATCCAGTCTACCATTTCTTTGATCGTATCTTCTTCTTGACCTTTGACAAACCATGTGGGATGTTCACGAATAATCACTGTTGTTGCCCCAAAAGGTTCTAGATGTAATCCAACCTGTTCTAAATCGGTTTCATGATCAGCAATTTTCAACATATCTGCTGCCGAATATGTAATCGTAATTGGTACTAACAAACGTTGCTTATCCTGCCCCACAAGCCCAATTTCTTCTCGATAATATTCATATTTAACACGCTCTTGAGCAGCATGTTGATCAATAAGATACAACCCTTCACTACTTTGAGCAAATAGAAATGTACCGTGCATTTGTCCAATATAATCTAATTCTGGAAAACCACTCTGGCTTTTGGGCGCGACATCAAGGATTTGTTGATCAGCAATCATCTGGGCGTGATAGCTCGGCATCTCTTCGGCAATCTGGTTGACTGGTTCACTGTCAAAAACTAATATTCCCTCTTCATGTTGATACTTCTCGGCAAAAGACTTTACTGCTGAATCCGTTAATTGACGTTTGTCCCTTATGGCAACAACCGCTTCATCATCTATTTTTGCTGGCGCAACTATCGGTGGCTTTTCACTTGACGTCCACGGTGCTAGTTGTTTAGCTTTGGGCGCTGGCTGATGAGTCTCCTGAGGTTTACCGTACAAATTTTCATAGGCATCGGGAATTAAATTTTCATCGGCCAATCTGTCTTTAATCGTTTTGATAATTAAATCAGCCAATTCAGTCTCTTTTGATAATCGTACCTCAGACTTTTGAGGGTGAACATTGACATCAATCAACAACGGACTAGTGCTGACATTTACTACACCCATTGGAAAACGACCAACCATCAATTTAGAACCATAGCCACGAATAACAGCATTCGAAACTGCAAAATTTTTAATGAATCGACCATTTATTAAAATGGTTAAATAATCTCGTGATCCTCGTGTCAATTCTGGTAATGAAATGAAGCCAGTCACGTTGAAATCATCATCTTCACCACCAATTTCAACCATTTTTTGCGCAACATCACGACCATAAATAGCAGCTACCACTTGTTGCTGGTTACCATTACCAGTCGTTTGCAACAAATTCCGACCATCGGCTGTCACAGTGAAAGCAATATTAGCATAAGACAAAGCAATACGATTCATAATGTCTGCAATACGCGCTAATTCTGTTTGTGGGCGTTTGAGATATTTCAAACGCGCTGGCGTGTTGTAAAACAAATCTTTAACCGTTACCACCGTTCCGCGACGTCCATTAGCAGGTGTTGCTGACACTTGCTTCCCGCCCTTGATATGATACATGAGCCCGGTGTTTGAAGCGGCAGTGGTTGTATTCAATGTAACGTCTGCAATTGCGGCAATTGATGGTAAGGCTTCACCTCGAAATCCCAGCGACATGATATTAAATAAATCATGGCGATCGTTAATTTTACTTGTTGCATGTCTGGTAAATGCCAGTGGCACATCTTCAGGGTCAATGCCATCACCATTATCAACGACGCGAATCATTGATTCACCGGCATCTTCAACTAAAATTTCAATTTGAGTGGCACCCGCATCTATGGCATTTTCAACCAGCTCTTTGACAACACTAGCCGGTCTCTCAATCACTTCACCCGCTGCAATTTGGTTGGCTAAAAGATTAGATAATTCATGTATACGTGTCATAATTTATGACCTCAATTTCTTCAAATCTGCTAACAAATTCAGTGCGTCCAAGGGCGTCATTGTGGCAATTGTAATCTGATCTAATTTTGCTAACAACTTTTCAGTGTTCTGATCTACCGCGTCCACATTAAACAACGCTACTTGCTGACTCGCAGGTGTTTCACTGGTAGGTTGACTGGTTATGCTGCCTTGCTCTAATCCGCTCAAAATGTTGGTAGCATTTGCAATTAATGTTTCTGGCAATCCAGCCAAGGCTGCCACGTGAATACCATATGATTTGTCAGCTGGTCCCGCTTGAATTTGATGTAGAAAATGAAGCTTACCTGCTTCATCCTCAACCGCGCCAACATGAACATTAACGATACTTGCATGTTGATTGGCTAGTGCCGTTAGTTCATGATAGTGAGTGGAAAAAAGTGTTTTGGCGTGGACATGGGCATCCAAATATTCAATAATTGCTTGCGCAAGTGCCATGCCATCGTAAGTAGCCGTCCCACGACCTAACTCATCAAATAAAATCAAGGAATGCGCAGTGGCTTCTTGCAACGCCAAATTGGCTTCAGCCATTTCCACCATGAATGTTGACTGACCCATTGCCATATCATCGTTTGCCCCGATTCGGGTAAAAATTTGATCAAACACTGGCAACACAGCGCTGTCAGCGGGGACGAAACTTCCCATTTGTGCTAACATCACAATCAACGCCAATTCTCTCATGTACGTTGATTTTCCGGCCATATTTGGTCCTGTAATTAACTGCATACTGGTATCTTGATCAAGCAAAACATCGTTGGCAACAAACTCACCAGTGGCTAATAACGATTCGACGACAGGATGACGGCCTTGTTTGATATCAATGACATTGTCATTCGTAAACGTTGGTCTAACAAAACGATGGCTGTCCGCTACATCTGCTAAACTTGCTAACACATCTAAACGCGCCACTTGGCGTGCTAAGGTCTGAAGGCGATTGATGTTAGCCTTGACCCGCTCTCGCACTGTAACAAACAATTCGTATTCACGTTCCGTTCGCTTAAGCTGAGCTTCGTTAATCAGGCTTTCGTGTTCTTTTAATTCAGGTGTGACAAAGCGTTCTGCGTTCGTCAAGGTTTGACGCCGTTCATAGCGTCCTTCAGGTAACTTAGCAACGTTGGCTCGTGACACTTCAATGAAAAAGCCAAAGTTTTTATTGTATTTCACTTTTAATGTGTTGATGCCTGTTGCAGCACGTTCATCCGTTTCTAACTGTGCTAACCATTGTTGGTTTTCTGTTAAAACACGACGATAATCGTCAATTTTACTATCGAAACCAGTGTTAATCAGATCACCCTCACGCACACTAACTGGCGGATCATCAACAATTGCTTCATCAATTAAACCAGCTAAATCAGCCATCGCATCTAATTCACCACCGGCCGAGCTCAAGATACTATCACCCTCAGCCAAAACTGATTTCATCCCCGGAATAGCAGATAATGATCGTTTCAACTGCACTAATTCGCGTGGATTCATCGTTCCCATAGCTGCACGCGCCGCCAATCGTTCCAAATCATAAACTGATTTTAAATGGTCTTGTAGTGCACCGCGCACAAAAAAAGCATTTTGAAAGGCCGAAACAACATCTAATCGATGGTTAATGTCATCAATATCGCGTAATGGTTTCAATAACCATTGTTTTAATAAGCGTCCACCCATTGCCGTTTTGGTTTCATCAATTAAACCTAATAATGAACCAGATTTTTTATGGGTTCTAGCATTTTCGACCAAATCCAGATTCGTACGGGTATCTTGATTGAATTTAAGGTAGGCAAGACGCTCATAACTCTCAGCGGGGACAATATGTTCAAGATTGCGTCGTTGCGTATCAAATAAGTAGTTCAATAAAAGCGCTGTAACACTTGCTTCACTTGCGTTGGCTAATCCCTTGGTTAAAAAGCTAACAGTAGCATTAGCTTCAGCTGATTCCTGAGTTGAGACAACTAGTCCCTCTTCACCTAATTGATTAGCAATTTGTTGGGCAATTGTTGGCTCGTCATTTTTTAATAGCACCACTTCTTTGACTTCAAGAGAACGCAACTCATCTATCACATCTTCAAAACGCTTAATCGTTGTTACTTTTAATTCACCGGTTGATAAATCAATGTAACTGAGACTGAACCGCTGATCATCTGGTAAAATTGCTGCTAAATAATTATTTTGCTTATCATTTCCTGCCCCACCAAGCATCTTTGTACCAGGTGTTATCAGTTGAACAACATCACGTTTTACCATACCTTGTGCAACGGCTGGATCTTCCATTTGTTCAACAATGGCGACTTTATAGCCTTGATCAACTAGAATATCAATATAATTTTGTGCCGCGTGGTGGGGAATGCCAGCCATCGGCACTGGGTTTTCAGCATTTTTATTACGTGCCGTTAACGTTAATTCTAATAATTTTGCACCCAAAACAGCGTCATCTTCAAACAACTCGTAAAAATCTCCCAAACGATAAAAAACGAATGCGTCAGGATATTGCTTTTTGATTTCATGATACTGCACCATCATCGGTGTATCAGCGGTTTTGCCCATAATCAATGCCTCTTTTCATAACTATAATTTTACCATACGATATTTTACAACTTGCTAATAAAAACGCTCACATACACCAAATGATGCCACGTGAACGATTGACTTGTCTTGTCAAATTATGATTTTACACCGCGCTTAAAGACAGTGACACTCTCAATATGAGTGGTCTGTGGAAATTGGTCGAGTGGTTGAATGTCGCCATCAATCACGTAACCATTTGCTAAAATTTCGACAGCATCACGCGCTAAAGTAGCTGGATTACAACTGATATAAACAAAAGTCTCTGGTGCCATTGTACTAACTGCTTCAATCAACTCAGAAGTTAGCCCTTTTCGTGGTGGATCAACAAACACAACGTTGGGTTTTAATCCTTCATTTGCCCATTTTACCATTTGGTCTGGTGCATCGGCCAACACAAACTCTACATTACCAATATGATTATTTTGTGCATTCTTTTCTGCGTCAGCAACAGCGCCTTCAATGACTTCAACACCATAAACTTTTTTCACCTGATCAGCAACTGATAAAGTAATGGTTCCAATACCAGAGTATGCATCAACTACTGTATCTGTAGATTTCAATCCAGCTTTTTTTGCAGCTAATGTATAAAGTACAGATGTTGTCTGTGGGTTCACTTGATAAAATGAATTTGGTCCAATCACAAAATCTTTACCCATTAACTGATCGTGAATATCATCCGCGCCCCAGATTGTTTCATTCCAATCACCCATAATTACATTAGTATCGTGGTTATTAATATTGTGAATAAAGCTCTTTAGTTCTGGTAACTTTGCTCGTAATTTGTCAGCAATCTCTTCTGCTTCAGGTAGACGTTTGGTATTGGTGACAATAACAATCATCAGCTCATGTGAATAGTAACCACGGCGAGCCATAATATGTCGGACAACCCCTTTTTTGGTTTGTTCATCATAAGCAGACAAATTGTAGTCTCGCAAAATGTCTCGTGTTACACGAACTGCTTCATCCACTTTTGAATCTTGAATGTAAAAATTATCAACTGGTACAAGCTTATGGGAGCCTCGACGATAAAATCCGGTTGTCAGTTGACCATTAATCATTTGCACCGGAACCTGGGCCTTATTACGATAAGCCGTAGGATTCGTCATGCCAATAGTTGGCGCAACGTTGACTGACAGGTTAACCTTTTTAAATAATTGTTCAATTTGACGCTGTTTAAACTTAAGTTGCGCATCATACTTTAAATTGGCTAATGGCGCAATTCCTGTTGTAATTGCAACTTGATCAACGTCGGACACACGATCTGGCGAAACAGTTACACGATTGATAACACGTCCAAATGCATAATTCTTCAGAACTTTTGTCACAACAACACGGAGGGTCTCTCCAGGAATCGCATCAACAACAAAAATTGGAAAACTATCAATTTTGATGACGCCCATACCTTGATAAGTAATATCAATTACTTCAGCTTCAACTTCTTGGTTCTTACTAACTGGTACTTTTTTTGGATAAACTCGATTAGCTTTCGCCATGATAATAACTACTTTCTCGCGTCTTTTGATACGCACTTATAATGAAATTACAACAAAATCAAAGTTGATAGACAGTCAATTTTCTAATTTTTCCGCAGCTTCAACAAACTTGCGTTTAGCATCACTAACAACTGTCTCAGACATGCCTGAACGATTAGCCACAAACTCGATATGTTGCTGCAAATCAGTAAATACCATCGGTGCATCTCCACCATATTCACCATCAATATTGACTTTCATTTGGGCATTATTTAGTGGCAAAATTTCAACTTTATTTGTCTTTTTATAAATCAAATTTGGGTTGTTAATATGCTTACCACCATTAATCATTTGGGCAACCATTTGTAGTATTTGTCCCAAATTTGATTCTTTAATAATGAGCAATGTGAACCGACCATCATCGAGTTGTGCATCAGGTACAATTGATTCAAATCCACCGACCGAATTGGTCAATGCCAAAAAAATCATAGAAATACTACCGGAATATTCACCGTCGTCATATTGCACCGTCGCATTAACCGGTTTGATCCGAGTCAACAATTCTGCACCTTTGACCAAATAAGCAAGATATCCATACAAAGATTTCATCAATGATGGCACTGCATAAGTCACTTCACTAATGGTCCCTAGTGCCGCAATATTCATGAAATATTTGGTTTTGTCATCTTTATCAATTTGACCAATATCCATTTTAATGGTCTCATTTTGTAAAATAACCTTGGCGGCTTCTAGTGGTTCGTCACGAGGTAATTTTAAAGCTCGCGCATAATCATTAGTTGTTCCCGCTGGAATGACAGCCATCATAGGGCGTTGCTTCAAGGGCGACAAGCCATTAACAACCTCGTTAATCGTACCGTCTCCACCAGCAGCAACAATCAAATCAAAGCCTTCTTCTGCAGCTCGTTTAGCTTCTTTAGCCGCACTCATTGGCTCAGGTGTTGTCGCAAAAGCAGATGTTTCGTAACCAGCTTTTTCATATACAGATAAAATATCTAACATTTCACGTTTAATTGCTTCTCGACCAGAAGTCGGATTATAGATGATTCTTGCTCGTTTCATAGTTAAGCATGTTAACCGACCTAGTAACGTCAGTCGCATGTTTCCTTTCTGAGAAATATATGTACATGAAGCAATGAATTTGCTTCACTAAATTAACAGTTGGTTTAGCGTTTGTTTAATTCTGCCAACAATAACTTGTTCAAAACACCTGGGTTAGCCTGTCCCTTTGACATTTTCATCAATTGACCGATCAAATAACCCGTAGCACGATCTTTTCCACCCTTAAAGTCTTCGATTGATTGTGGATTGTTATCCAACACTTCAGTAATCCAAGCTAACAGTACAGCGGGATCGCTTAGTTGAACTAAGCCATGCGCTTTTGCGAATGCTTCAGGCTCTTCACCCGTCATGATCGCTTCAAAAACTTGTTTGGCTTGTTTGGTTGAAATTGTACCATCTTCAATCAACTTCACCATGCCCGCCAAATGTTCTGGGGTCAGCTCTGTATCTTGCAATTCTACTTGATGTTTGTTCATATAAGCATTGACATCACCAATCAAATAATTCGCTGCACGTTTAGCATCAGCACCAGCGGCAATTGTATCATCATAAAAATTAGCCATAGCCAGTGTCTGCGTTAACACTTCAGCATCATACGGCTCAATACCAAGGTCGTTCACATAGTGGTCGCGGCGCTCACCAGCTGACTTGGGTAAGCTTGCTGCAACTTCATCAATCCATGTTTGATCGATAACCACTGGTGACAAATCAGGTTCTGGAAAATAGCGGTAATCATCAGCGCCTTCTTTGACACGCATTAAAATCGTTGACTTTGTGGGCTCATCATATCGTCGTGTTTCCTGACGAATTTCACCACCAGCGCGGAGCACTTCGGCTTGACGCTTTTCTTCAAATATCAATGCATTACGAACATAGTTAAACGAGTTGATATTTTTCATTTCAACCTTGGTTCCGTAAGTATCTGATCCGTATGGTCGAATTGAGATATTGACATCGGCACGCATTTGCCCTTCTTGCATTTTGGCTTCAGACACGCCAGTGAACAAAACGGCTTGACGTAATTGTTCAAGGTAAGCATATCCTTCTTCTGGTGAGGCAATATCTGGCTCAGACACAATTTCAATCAACGGTGTCCCTTGACGATTCAAATCAACATATGAATAGCCGTCGCTACCGTGCGTGTTTTTTCCAGCATCTTCTTCAACGTGCATTTCTTTAATGCGAACACGTTTGACTGTACCATCTTCCAAAGCCACATCCAAATAACCATTTGTACCAATGGGGGTTTGTGACTGTGTTGTCTGATAAGCCTTAGGATTATCAGGGTAGAAATAGTTCTTACGGTCCCAACGAATAAATGGTGAAACAGTTGCGTTTAACGCCAGTGCCACACGCATACCGTATTCCAGCGCGCCTTTATTGGCAACAGGCAAAACACCTGGATAGCCAAAATCAATCACGTTCGTATTTTCATTAGGCTCATCACCATAATGTACCGGTGAGGGTGACAACAGCTTAGAGTTTGTTTGCATTTCAACGTGGACTTCAAGTCCAATTGTTGTTTCAAAATTTCCAGTTCCCATTTGTGTGCCCCTCCTTTTTAATACTTTGTCGCAATGTCAGGCTGCTGATCAAACAAGCGACTTGCTTGCTCGTAAGCATAACCAGTTTGATAAACAGTTTGTTCATCAAAAGGTTTACCAATGATTTGCAAACCAACTGGGAGTCCATCAACAAAACCAGCGTTCACTGACAATCCTGGTAATCCTGCCAAATTCACCGGAATGGTTAATACATCTGCCAAATACATAGCTGTTGGATCATCGACTTCTTCACCTAATCCATAGGCAACAGTTGGTGCAGTTGGTCCAACGATTACATCATACTTTTCAAAGACTTTGTTAAAATCTTCAATTAATAACGTTCTAATCTTGGCAGCTTTTTTGAAGAAGGCATCATAAGCACCAGCTGATAGAGAGAAAGTTCCTAACATGATACGACGCTTTACCTCATCCCCAAATCCTTCTGAACGTGTTTTAATATATAAATCTTCCAAGTTCTTGACATCATCAGCTCGGAAACCATAGCGTACGCCATCATATCGTTGTAAGTTGGATGAAGCTTCTGAAGACATAATAATATAATAGGCTGCGACACCATATTTTGTGTGTGGTAGGCTGACTTCATCCACCGTAGCACCTAAAGCTTCCAATTGAGCGATGGCAGCCTTAACTTGCTGTGCCACTTTAGGATCAATACCTTCTCCAAAATATTCTTTTGGTACAGCAATTTTCAAGCCCTTAACATCACCCGTCAATTTCTTCGAAAAGTCAGGTACTTCACGCTGAGATGCTGTTGAATCGTGCGCATCAAAACCAGCAATTGCACTCAAAACAGCAGCATTGTCCTGAACTGTCCGTGTGAAAGGACCAATTTGGTCCAACGATGATGCCATTGCGAACAATCCCCAACGTGATACGCGACCATAAGTTGGTTTCATGCCAACAATACCATTAAAGGCAGCTGGCTGGCGAATGGAACCACCAGTGTCTGAGCCTAATGCAAATGGCACTTGTCCACCCGCAACAGCAGATGCAGAACCACCTGATGACCCACCAGGCACCTTACTATGGTCCCATGCATTCGTTGTTTTCTTGTAATAAGAAGTTTCCGTTGAACCACCCATCGCAAACTCATCCATATTAGTTTTACCGACTGAAACAGCACCACTATTGGATAACTTTTCAACCACTGTGGCATTATAGATTGGTTTAAAGCCTTCCAAAATATGAGAGGCCCCCGTTGTTTGAATACTCTTGGTAGCCAAGTTATCTTTTAACCCAACTGGAATGCCTGTCAACACATTGTCAAAATTGCCTTTTTCATCAATCAATTTTGCTTGTGCTAGCGCTTCATCAGGGTTGGTTGAAATAAATGCTTGTAATTGTTCATCTGTAGCGGCAATATTATCAAGCGTGGCTTCGGTCAACTCCGTTGCCGTGATTTCTTTATTAACCAACTGATCATGCAATGATGCTAAATCATGCTCAAAATAATTAAATGTCATATTTACTCACCCTCGCCATCTAGAATTGCTGGCACTTTAATTAATCCAGCTGCTGCCAAAGGCGCATTATCCAATAGTTCTTGCTTTTGTCCCCAATTATCTGCGACATCATCTCGTAAGTGATTGACTGTCTCGGTTACAGAATAAGTTGGATCGACATTAACCGTATCAACTTCGCTCAAGGTATCAAAAATATTTAAAATGTCACTCAATTGTGTTGTAAATTGATCTAGTTCTGCGTCGTTAAACGCTAATTTTGCTAGACCGGCAACATGAGCAACTTCGTCACGTGTTATTGCTGTTTCAGCCATGTGTGAGATAGTTCCTTCCAAATTTATATACTGTATTATTTTACCACACTCTATCAGGTCATTGCCCTTGCATTTCAAGACATTTCATGTATAATTGAATACGTTGTATAAACAACACGACCAAATACTTTGTTTGACGTCTCACCGTCGTTTTACACAGTTTTTGGTGACATTTTAGAAAGGTGGATATGATTATGGCCCTTACACAAGAACGTAAGAACGAAATCATTAAGGAATATGCCCGCCACGAAGGCGATACAGGTTCAGCAGAAGTACAAATCGCAGTTTTGACTGCTGATATTAACGAGTTGAACGTACACATGGCAGCTCACAAACATGATTTCCACTCACAACGTGGTTTGATGAAGAAAATTGGTAGCCGTCGTAACTTATTACGTTACCTCCGCAATACTGATATTCAACGTTATCGTGAATTAATCCAACGCTTAGGCTTGCGTCGTTAATCTTCGGATTACTTGAAAGCCTCGTATCAAATTTAAGGAGAAAAGACATATGCCTGTTATTGAATCAGCAATTCAACGTGTTCGTCTTACGAAAAAGCAACATGATCGTAACGAACCCCAAATCAGTGCTTACCGTACAGCTGTTAAAAAGTTTGAAAAAGCTTCAGTTGCCGGAGCAGATAATTTGGCAGAATTATATAAGGCTGCTTCTTCAGCAATTGATCACGCCTACTCAAAAGGTTTGATTAAGAAGAACAAGGCTTCACGTGAAAAGTCACGTCTAGCTAAGTACGTTAAGTAATTAACGACCAGTCAAAAAAAGACATGACATTATTCAATGTCATGTCTTTTTTGTGTCTAACGTGTTTCCCCACGTTTTTTATTTGCTTTACGTGTTGCACGCATTTCTTGACGCTGCGCAATACGCCGATCCATTTGATCTTGACGTTTGATTGCATTTTTGATGCGCCTTTTATAACCAGGTTTAACTATTTTTTTCTTTTTCTTGACCATACCAACCATGGTTGGATCCAGTTTCTTAGTGGTTGCAACACGTTGCTTACGAGCCCGACGATCTTTCACATCAACAATTTCATTGTCTTTAATTTGTTTTGCTTTAAAATCAATGCCCAGTGACTCCAGTTCAGCCACTTCATCTTCTTCATCCGGACCATATAGTGTAATCGCCAAGCCAGGCAATCCATTTCGCCCGGTACGGCCGACGCGATGAACAAAAAATTCTAGCTCATCTGGAATATCATCATTAATAACATGAGATACCCCTTCAATATCAATACCTCGAGCCGCCAAATCAGTAGCTACCACGTACTGATATTCTAGGTTTTGAATTGCTTTCATCACACGGCGGCGTTCACGTGGCTCAACATCACCATGTATTTCAGCTATTTTCAAACCGTGACCACGCAAATAACTTGCAATTTCCTTTGCACGCTCTTTTGTATTTGCAAACACTAATGCCAAATAGGGATTGCCTATCGTGAGAACCTGTAATAAGACATCATTTTTGTCTTTTGATTTCGTCGCTAATAACCAATTATCGATTGTATCAGCAATCACTGTTGAGACTGGAATAGCTTCAAAATGCGGATTGTCGAGGTATTTTTTTAAAAATGGTTTGAGCTTTTCCGGCATTGTCGCACTAAAAACAAGTGTTTGCAATGACTCTGGCATTGCGCCTGCAATATAATCAACTTCACTCAAAAATCCCATATCAAGCGTCATGTCGGCTTCATCCACAACTAATGTACGGACTGCATGTAATTTCAAAGCACCTGATTCAACCAAGTCTTTAATTCGGCCTGGTGTACCAATCACAATTTGTGGCTGTTGATGTTCTAAATGCTTGATTTGTCGTTGCTTATCAGTGCCACCCACAAATTCAGAAATAGTAATATTTGGGTTGAACTGTTCAGCAAATAGTTTAGCTGCAAGTGTAATTTGAGCTGCTAATTCACGCGAAGGCGTCGTAATAACAGCTTGAACATAATTTTTTTTCTGTTCCAATGCGTTGAGAATTGGAATCAAAAAAGTATGGGTTTTACCCGAACCTGTTTGTGATTGCCCAACTACATCACGTCCTTGCAAAACATCAGGTATTAACTTCGCCTGAACCGGGGTTGGTTCATAAAACCCAATCGCACTTAATGCTGTAATAATTTCGGGTTTTAAATTAAATTGTCCAAATTGGTTTGCTTTTTCAGCCATCAATCTTCCTTTTCTACACCATACTTTTCTATAAGTGCACTATCCACAATTTTCACTAGTCGCGCAATATCATTCTTATCTTGTGCCCATGCGCCCGAAGCCATTGGATGCCCACCACCATCAAATTGATTTGCAATTTGATTAATCACAATGGTTTTGGACCGTAAACGTACACGGAAATTACCTTCATCTTGTTCTTCAAAAATTGCCCACGCTTTCACACAGTCAATTTTTGAAGGCAGTGGCACAACGAATGCTGTCCCTGATTCTTGCAAATTAAATTTTTTAACCAAGTCTTTGGTCATGACAATATAAGCGAAACCTGAAGGCAAAATGGTCAAATTTTGTAATACATAACCAGACAACTTGGCCGCATTTTCGGAAATCGTCTCCATGTGATGATGAACAGTCTCATAGTCAAAATGATATTTAAATAACTCGGATACAACGCGGAACGTTTCAGAATCCATGCCGTACATAAAGCGACCAGTGTCACCAACAATACCAATATACAACAATCGGGCTGCCTCTTGTGTCATCACAAGCCCTTGGCCCTTCAGCAACTCGTAAAACTCATAAATCATCGTACTTGTAGCAGAATGACCCTCTTTAACCCATTGCCAATCGCCATACTGATCATCATTTGGATGGTGATCGATTTTGATAATTTCTAAACCATTAGACCAACGCTGATCATCAACTCGCGGTGCATTTGCTGTATCCGTTACGATCACCAAAGCCTTATTATAGGTTGCATCAGAAACTGAATCCATAAAGGATTCGGTCTCACTCATCCAAGCCAATCCTGGCACAGACTTCCCAACAGCATAAATATTTTTTTCAGGAAAACTAGCTTTCAGTATCGCTTTTAGGCCTAATTGCGAGCCAAAGGCATCTGGATCAGGTCGCTGATGTCGATGGATAATAATGGTTTCATAACGTTTAATTTGTTCTAATATTTGCTCTTCAATACGTGCCATGTCTATTCTTTCTCAAATACTATTTCCTACAATTGTATCATTAAAATAGCGACATTTCCTCAAAAGTCGCAGATTGTAGATTACTCATTGAAACGCCTAGCAAACGCACTGAAAATTCGGTACCAATATTATCGTCAAACGTTGCTTGTGAAGCCATCACCAGTGTCGCTTCATTCAATTGCCAAGGGGCATCTTGTGTAATCGCACGTGTTATTGTGTTAAATTGATCATCCCTAATTTTGATATTTAAAGTACGTCCAATCAGTTTTTGTCGTTTCAAACTCATAATTAAGCTATTCACTAGCTTTTTGAATTCAATTTGAACGGCATTGTTGTCATGCAATGCATGGTCAAACGTTTCTTCTTTACCAATCGACTGTCGCTGTCTTTGCCACTCAACTGCACCAAAATGAACACCGCGAGCTTGCCAATACAAATGTTCGCCCATTTTTCCAAACTCAGTTTTGAGTGTTTCTTGTGACATCTGACGTAAATCTAAACCATTTTCAATACCCAATTCATCAAACTTTTCTTTTGTCTTTTTACCGACTCCGCGAAAAGCACTTATTGGTAAGTAATCTAAAAACTGAAGTTGGTTCTCATGATCAATCACAGTGACGCCATTAGGTTTATTATATTCTGATCCTAATTTGGCTAATAACTTATTGTGAGAAACCCCAATAGAACTCGTTAGTTGTGTTTCTTTTAATATCTGGTGCCTTATTTCAGCAGCCAAAGTTGCACCACTTAAAATATTTTCTGTTACATCCAAGTAAGCCTCATCAAAAGCCACAGGTTCAACTTTAGTAGTAAACCGACGAAAAATATCATGAATTTGTGCGGAAACAACTTTATATTTGGAAAAGTTTGGCGAGAGAAATATGCCATTGGGTGCCAACCGTTTTGCTTCAAAAGCACTCATCGCAGAATGAATGCCCAGCTGACGCGCAACATAATTAGCAGTAGCAACCACCCCATGTCCGTTATTTTGAGTTGGATCCCTTGCAATAATTAAAGGCTTAGAACGTAATTCTGGCTGATCTCTCATTTCAATTTGTGCATAAAATGCATCCAAATCAACATGTAATATTTTGCGTTTATCAATTGTTGTCAAGAATTCTGCCATGATTATATTTTATCACGGGAACACTTGTTCTTTCAGCTTATTTAGTACAATCTTTATGCTTAGTTCAACACAAAACGTTCAAACAAGATTTCTGGGTCTTGTTGTGTGGACTTCAAGAGTCTTTCCATATTTAGCATACCTAAATAACCGGAACGTATAGTTGTTAATTGATGATTTTTTAAGATTTGCTTTGCTAATTTGACGCGATAAGGGTGTACTTTGAGTTGTGAGGCAATTGTTGCATCATTACCAGACAAACCCGCGACCTGCAACAATAGTCGAAATTGTCCCATTAGTACAGCATTGATACGCAAAGGAATTTCATTATTGTCTATCAATTCACGATATATTGTTACAGCTGCCTTTGAATGATTTTTTATAACAGCCTCAACCAATGTAAAAGCCGTTGCTGTCAAAGTATTTGGCACAAGGTTGATGACTCCCTCTAAATCAATTATTTTAGTTTTATTAGCATACGCAATTAGTTTAGGTAATTCGTTTTGCATGTTCGAATAATGTGCATTGGTCCGCATGACCAGTTCACTAAGTGCATCGGGTGTAATCTGGTAATCACGCTGCGCCAATTCAGACACGATTGCTTGTTTTGATTGCCGTTCATCTAAGGATGGTAATTCAACTACTTCAGACATTTTCAGTACTAATTTTGTTAGTTTTTTTCGTTTATCCAATTTAATATCATTTGCAAAAAAAACAACAATGTTCTCAGACAGCGGCTTTTCAAGGAGTTGCAATAATAAATCACTATCATGGTCAGATATTTTGCCCGTTGCCGTCAAAAACAGTGGTTTGTTTACTACAATAACACGACGTTCACCAAAAAAAGGGGCTGACATCGCGTCATTAATCACCATATCAAGCGGTTGGTCAGCGAGATTAAATTGTGAATAATTCATATCGCGATCTTCAAGTGCTACCAATTGTTTAAACGCAGCAACTGTCCTGCGTAACAGAATCTCTTCTTCACCAGTGACAACATAAAAATTTGCCATAGCATTATTATCAATTTGTTGTTGTAACTGCTTAAAATTCATGCGGTAATTTCACCTTAAAATATCCATTTTTACCTCTATAAACATATTTAATCATACCATGTATTTGAGTATTAAAAACCGACATTTGGTTTTTTTGAACTGTCTCTAAAGTTTCCTGATGTGGATGATGATAATGATTATTTCTACCAGCAGAAATAATGCCAATACTTGGTCGCCATTTGGAAAAGGTTATTGGATCGGTAGCTGTTCTAGAGCCATGATGTCCTAGTTTGACCAAATCAACCCTCATTTCAGGATGTCTTTCCGCAAGCAATCGCTCCCCCGCCCGGTCTAAATCCCCAGCTGTCAAAACTCTCATGCCACCCAAAACGCCATATAATGCGATTGAGTCTTCATTGCCAGCTTGTCCAACCGTTAACGGGTGATATATGTGCAAGGGTAAATCATTCACTTGGTTTGATTCAGTGACCTCAAATACTTCTGTTTTCTTTAGATAAGGTAAAATTTGGGCTTTAAAACTTTGCTGTGATCTCATACCCGCAGGCATCAATATTTTTTTGACGTGCATAAAACGTAATATTTCTTTAGCATTTCCAATATGATCTTGATCATGATGTGTTAATATCAAATGATCAATCGTATCAATTCCTAAACTATGCAGATAATTAACAATCACAGTCTCACCTTTTGATCTTTCATATTGTTTGACTTGCCAAGATTGTTTCTCCCCAAATGTTACTTGGCCCCCGGTATCGACAACCGTTACTGTATGATTAAGAGGTGTTCGAATTAGGGCTGCATCACCTTGACCAATATCAAATGTCGTAAATTCACCCGTGAGCGGTCGCTTGATAATGAGTATCGTCGATGCCAATAGCAAGAGCCAAATTAGTCGCGCACGAGAAACAATTATTTTTTCTCGACAGAACATGCAAAATCCAAACACAATTAGCAAGGTTGTACATAATTCCGGTATTTTACCAATAACAATATTGCCAGGCAAAACGGCCAACCAATCGATCAATGCTGCAAAAAAATGAATGATTGCATTAGCACTATCAACAATTATTGGAAAGCGCTGTCCAAAATATCCTAACATGACTAATGGCACAATAATTGTTCCAAAAACAGGAACAGCAAAAATATTTACAACTGTTTGTAAAATGTGCCAGGTGAATTGCTGTTGAACAATTAATGGAAAACTGATGATACTCATTAAAAGATTAGTACGCCAAAAAGATAATTTTTTTTGCAAAAGATAAACAGAACGTGAGTAAAAACGACAGTTGTCCACCCAAAGTTAATAATATTTGCGGTGAGTATATCAAACTAATTAATAAACTAATTGCCCAAATATCGTACGATTTAAATCTATGATGGTGCAAATCTTGCCATAATATTAGTTCACCAGCAACAATGGCACGGATCAAAATCGCTGGTTCCCCAGCAAAAACAAAATAAATTATTAAAAGACCTGATAAAAGTACAATCGTAATTTCTTTAGTAATCCATAGTCGTTTTGCTAAAGCCATTATCATCATGATTAAAAAGGACACGTGAAAGCCAGAAACACTAAACAAGTGAATTAATCCTAATGTCTGTACACCAGGATTATCGCCATATAATGCTTGTGGTGTCACGCCCAAAATCAAGGCCTGCGCATATTCGCGAAGTGGTTTAGGTAGCGACTCGGTATCATGTATTGCCCGACTATGCCAAGCATGAAGCTGATATCGTATGCCATTTAATATATCATGTGACACCATATTTTCAACCTGCCAAGTCGTCACAGTTAATTGGTGTGTCATATTTTTCGTTTCATAGAATTCTTGCGAATCAAATTGATTAAAGTTCGTGGCTGATCGAATGCGCGTAAGCTCCCCAGTGGCGCTAAACGTCAAAACATGGTCCTGCTTGAGCCATTCTTCTTTGCTTTGTTTATTAGGAAGCGTCCAGTACAATTTAACAGCCTCACCACTGTCTAATGTAGCAGTCGAACTCAAATTATCGCCGTCAATGCTGACGTTATCCGGAAAAATCACACCTGTTATTTGCACATTTTTTTGGTCGGGTATCTCTGCTTGGTTTTTCAAATTCCTAGCATCATGAAAAAAATAAATCATGAATGGCGTTATTAAAACAATAACCATTAGAAAAAAACGTAAATGACGTTGCCATAAAATTAGAATCAACGTACCTAATAACATTATCCAACTTGACAGACATGGTCTATAGATAACGCCACCAAGAGAAGCCACTAAAAGCGAAAATAATAACAACTTCGCATTTTGCATTAGATTGCCAGTTGCTCTTTAATTGCTTCAAAACGTTTTGTACCAATACCAGAAATTGATTTAAGCTCTTCAATCGATTTAAATCCACCATGTTCCTGACGATAATCAAGAATCTGATCAGCTTTTTTTTCACCAATTCCTTCCAAGTTTTGAAGTTCTTCTTTAGTAGCAGTATTAAGATTGATAGTTGTTTTGGTTTGACTTGAAGCCACTGTCTCATTGGCAAAATTTGTTGGTACTTGCTCACCCTTAATAGGAACATACAAGACCTGTCCATCAGTTAACCTCTGTGCCAAATTCACTTGGGTCATATCCGCTTCAGTGCGCTGCCCGCCAGCCTTTAAAATAGCACTTTGGACTCTATCAGATGTATCAACTTGATAAACACCTGGTTTATTAACTGCACCTTTGACATCTACCATAATAACTGCTGATGTTTGTTTGCTAGTCGATTTAACTTGGCTCTCAGACTTCGGTATTGACTGAGATGTTTGAGTACTACTGAAACTCTGAATACCTTTCTCAGACTGTTCGTGTCCGGGCCATAGTAAATAAACTGTTCCGATTACCATAATAATAATACCGACACCTATTGGTTTAACCAAGGTTGTTTTTGTCTTAATTACCTCAAATATATCTAACATTTTTCACCTCATACTTATAGTACGAAATCAAAATAAAAAAGCTTAGTGAAGTTGGAATATCCAAGAACACTAAGTCTTTATTTAGTACTGTCAGTGGTTTTAATAATTTTACCTGATTTAAGATAATTGACAGCATCATCAAATGTTTGAACCGGAATAACTTTTAGATTGGGTGCATACTTTTTGGCCGTATCACGTGCTAACATGTAATTTGTTTTGTGCTGCTCTTCATATTTCAACAATTCCTTAGTAGGTTTAATGTATGGTGCAAAGAAAACAGTTGATCCTGCTGCCTTAGCAGCCATAATTTTCTTATCAATACCACCAATTTCGCCGACATAACCATTAGCGTTCATTGTACCAGTACCAGAAATGTTACGTCCATTCGCCAACTTATCGCCGGTCAGTTGATCATAAATTTGTAGTGTGAACATAAGACCGCCAGATGGGCCACCGATTTGACCAGGATCAACACTCACTTTAGGCGTGGTTGTCACAGCTACATTGTCAGTTAAGACAATACCAATCCCGGCTCGTCCGTTAGGATATTCAGGTGTCTTGGTTCCAGGCAGCTTAATCGTAGTGCCTTCTGCTTGACCGCTTTTACCATCACGGGTATATGAAACCGTGACGGTTGTGCCTTTTTTCTTATTAGCCAAATACTTAATAAAACCATCTGAATTTTCATAATGGTGACCATCAATTGCCGTAATCGTGTCACCAACTTTGATCGTTTTTTTAAAATGCGAAGTCTTTGAAACGCTCAACACATATATACCACGGTATTTAGTAGTAATGGGCTTACTTGCCTTATTGAATGCAACCTGTTCAGCATTAGCTATTGCACTTTGCATATAAAAGTCCTGAACTTTACTGAAAGTAGCAGAAGACTCACCGCCCGTCACATCTGCTTCACTCGCATATGACAAATGTGGATTGATTTTGGTTTGTAAAAATTTGAAACCATTGGCTTGAGTCAAGAATACTGACGTAATTCTATATTGTCCTTTGGCTGTATCTTTCTTGCCATCAATGGTCACAAAACGAGACAAATCATCTGCTTCACCTGGTGACTCTATATAACCGTTCAATGGCCACACACCAGCAACAATACCAGCTAAAACTAGAACAGAAACGACGGCAACAATTATTTTATTCTTTTTGCGCATTCAGTCGCTCCTTCAAAGCTGCCACAACAACAGGTGGCACAAATTTTGCCATATTTTCGGCACCCATACTCCCAATCTCTTTGACCATCGAGCTGGATATATTTTGGTTTTCTGGTTTGGCTAACAACAGCACTGTTTCAACGTCAGCTAGAGCACTATTAACCCCTGCAATGTCACGCTCATACTCAAAATCTTTACCATTACGCAAACCACGGACAATATATTTAGCACCAATTTCAGCCATAAATTGTACCGTCAATCCTGACATAATAGCCACTTCAACATTGGGTAAATCTCTGACAGCCTCAGTGATCAAGGCCTGTTTTTCTGCTGGCGTGAACAAGGCTGACTTACTAGTGTTATTGCCAACCCCTACGACCACTTTTTCAAATAAATAACTTGCCCGTGTAATGATGTTCAAATGTCCATTCGTTAATGGATCAAAACTACCTGGAAACAATGCGATACTCATATCTTATCCCTCATATTGATAGATTGTCACGACGGTAATACCATAATGCTTTTGTTGAATAATTCTAAACTTTTTATCTGCTTCTGGCAAGTTGGCCGCATCATTGCTTTCAGCTAAAATAACGGCACCCGTATTAAGTAATCCCATCTCAACCATTTTTGCCATATCAGACGCAATCGTTTCTTTGGCATAAGGCGGATCCAAAAAAACTAAATCAAATTGTTTATTTTCAGTAGCAAATTTTGACAGCGCTTGTTGAGCTGGCGCTTTTAAAATTGTGAATTGATTTTCATGGTGTGTCTTTTTGACGTTTTCAGTCATGACTTTGATGGCCTGAAACTGGCGGTCAACTAATGTTGCATGCGTCATGCCACGCGAAACTGCCTCAATACTTAATCCACCAGTACCGCCATACAAATCTAGCACCTCCCCCTCATCTAGGTAGGGCATCAACATGCTAAACATTGCCTCTTTAACTTTGTCTGTTGTGGGTCTAGTTTTATCACCACTAACTGCCTCTAAACGCGTACCACGAAAATTACCTGAAATGACTCGCATAATTTATCAGTCACGAACTGGCTGTGTATCGTCCGTGATTCCCCCTTCATCATAATTTTCAAAGAAAATATCATCATGCATATCACCTAATTCAGGGTCAATATCTGGCCGTGGCGAGGTAACAACACGCTTCACAAATTTGTATTGTTGTAACTTACTGACAACTTCACCAACATTTTCTTCATTCAAATAAAGTCCGACCAAAGACATTTTTCTCGAAATATATGTAATTTGGCCAAACTTTTTAAGCTGTTGTGCATGGCGGACATGACTTAAATAGACATAAACGGCTCGTCGCTCTTGTATTTGAAATGTCATTGATAATCCTTTCTAGCAACTACATCGTTTGGATGGATGTCAACTGCTTTTTTCTGATGAGCAGCAATATTGAGTGTGAGTCCGATAGCTGCACTAAAGGCAATATAAGATGATCCACCACCAGAAATGAAAGGAAAAACCACCCCAGTGATTGGCAAAACGCCAATCACACCGCCCAAGTTGACGAATGCTTGGACAAACAACAACATCGCCACACCATACAAAATTAGCCGCTGATACTGATTTTTCTGGCGAATACCTAGGAGAATCAGTCGCGTTACCAAAATTAGAATTAGCATCAATACAATAACGGTTACAACAGCTCCCAATTCTTCAGTCATCACAGCCATAATAAAGTCAGTGTTTGACTCAGGTAAGTAAGGTTTAATAAGAGAATTACCCAATCCCACACCAAATAATCCCCCATGAGCGATAGCATAATAACCATACAAAAGCTGCCGGCTCTGATCCGGATCAGCCCAAGGATTCACAAAATTAATCAAACGTAAAATACTATAATGTGTACTACCTGTGAGGTGAAATACTTTATTAACCAGGTTAATAATGGGCTGTAGCAAAGCAAATAGTGCACTGATGCCAATAAACCAGATAACCATTATTTTTCTTGAAACACCAGACGCCAATACCATTACAAAAACGATACCAATCGCAATTAGCATATTACCATTATCCGGCATAATCAACAACAAAAACAAAGATAACACAGGTGGCCCCCATATTTTCATTTGGGCAAGTGGTTGGCGTGAAATTTTCACCCCTGCCTGCCAAGGCACTCGTGTCAGAATATGGGCACAATACAAAATTAAAATCAGTTTCAAAAATTCAGCAGGTTGCAATGTCATAAACCCTAACGGAATCCAACCATGCGCACCATTGACTGCTGGCATGATACGGGCAATGACAAGTAATGCAATAATGCCATACATCAGTATTTTAAGCCACTGTGGTCTACGCCAATTATTAAGATTAAGATGAAATAATGTAAACGCACCAATCCAGCCAATAATAACAAAAACTAATTGCTTATAAAAATTAAGCATTGCCGAGTTAGTTAAGCTCGCCGAAAAAACCATCACGACACCTAGCGCACTCAAAATACCAAACGGGACAGCAATCCAATAATCTAATTGTCTTAATTTTTTAAACATCAATCGCCCATAATTGTCTTCATGTTAGTGTCATCCAAGCTTTGAGCTATTGCAATAACAAATGCTTTGGCTGCCTCAAAATCTTTAATTGACCATACTGTTTGATGTGTGTGAATATATCGTGAGGCAACACCCAAAGCAACTGAAGGTACACCATTTAATTCACTCTGAGCAGCCGCCGCATCTGTTCCGCCCTTGGAAACAAAATACTGATAAGGAATGTGATGATCTTCAGCAGTAGATAGCAAAAATTCTTTTAAGCGTAGTGGCATAACCACTGTTGGATCAAATACACGCAACAAAGTACCTTGATCTAGAACACCTTGATGGCCCGTTGAACCTGCTACATCGTCAGCAGCACTAGAATCAACTGCAAAGAAAATGTCTGGCTTCATTAAATTAACCGCACCATGTGCGCCTCGTAGGCCAACTTCTTCTTGTACATCTGCGCCCATAATTAATGTGTTTGGTGTTTTAACATTTTGTAAGTCTTCTAAGGCCTCCAAAACCGTCACAACACCAAAACGATTATCCCATGACTTTGACATCACACGTTTCTGATTTGCAGCCATAACCGTCTCAACACGAGGTACAACAAAATCACCGGGACGCACACCAAATGCCAACGCCTCATTGTTATCAACAAAGCCAGCATCAAACAAAATATCATCAACAGTTGGCAATTGCGGTCCATTAGCACTACCCCGCAACAGATGTGGTGATACTGAACTAGAAACAACTGGGTATTGTCCTTTGCTAGTAAATAACGTAAAGCGCTGTGAACTAATTACTGCTGGATTCCAGCCACCGACAGCAGCAACCTTTAAAGCACCGGAAGGTAGGATTTCAGTTACAATAAATCCGACTTCATCTAAATGAGCTGCAAACATAACCCGTGGACCATCACCATTTTTAACACCGTATATGCCCCCCAAACCTTCCTGTGCTACTTCATCAACCAATGGTGTCAATTCTGCTCGAAACGCCTTTCTAATTTCGTGTTCTTGTCCCGATGTTCCTTGTAGTTCTGTATACTTTTTAATTCGTTTCCATGTCGTTGTTTTCATTTGAGATAATGCCTTTCACTAAAATTCGTATCATATTCATACAATATTGGCTCGCCATTGCCAATTTCTAAGCCATCAATATCGTCGTCACTAATGTCTTCAATATATTTAATCAGAGCTCGTAAAGTACTACCATGCGCTACCATCAACACATTTTCACCATTTTTAAGTTGTGGCAATATTGCGGAAGTCCAGTAAGGAATTAAGCGGTCACTAGCCATTTTTAAACTTTCACCGCGTGGTTCAATATTTATTGGATAACGGCGATTCGGACGAACTTTTTCTAATAGTGGCGGAACAGCCGTATAGCTTCGCCGCCATAAAGCAACCTGATTAACACCGTACTTTTCACGCGCATCGTCTTTGTTAAGCCCACGTAAGGCGCCATAATGGCGTTCATTCAAACGCCAAGTTTTATTAATTGGTACCCACGCCTGCTGCATTTCATCCATGATGATATAAGCTGTAATAATTGCACGCTGTAAATAAGAAGTATATACATTATCAAATGTCAATTGATAACGTGACAAAACCTGACCCACTTGATGTGCCTGAGTTTTGCCTTTTGCAGTTAGTGGTACATCTGTCCAACCGGTAAATTCATTATCACGATTAGCCGTTGATTCTCCGTGACGTACCAGCACCAATTTAGCTACCATCCTGAACTCCTTTTTTTACACTTTCTATATTATAACGTTTTTGAGTTGACGTCGCTAGACAGCAATCCATATATTACGAATCTCAAACTTTGATATTATCTCTAGTCATAGTACGAAATAAACACTTTTAAAAATTTCAAAAACAGCGTGCAAAATGCTAGCTAATACAGCATGATTCCGTTAGAATAGATATTCAGAACATATATCAATTTTTGGAGTGATTTAGGATGAGAGATCTAACACAGGGCTCACCTGCTAAACAAATTTTATTTTTTACAATTCCTTTGGTTATTGGGAATCTGTTTCAACAACTCTATAATTTTTCTGACACGCTGATTGTCGGTCAGACACTTGGTGTCAAAGCATTAGCCGCCGTTGGTGCTACTGGTTCAATCATGTTTTTAATCTTAGGATTTGTGCAAGGATTCACAGCTGGCTTATCCATTATTACAGCACAACGCTATGGTGCTCGTGACATCGCTGGTGTGCGACAAAGTATGGCATCCACTTTACTCGTTTCAGCTATTACAACGATTGTGGTTACAATTGCTAGTTTGGTGATTGTTTATCCTTTGCTCAAGTTGATGCAAACCCCAGCAGAAATCTTAAACCAAGCTTTTATTTTTATTGCTATTATTTTAGCAGGTATTTTTGCCACAATGGGGTATAACGTTACTGCCAACGCATTGCGCGCTGTTGGTGATTCACGTTCTCCACTCATCTACCTAATAATTGGCATGGTTGCCAACATTATTTTAGAATTGTGGTTTATTTTGGGGCTTAAATTAGGTGTCGGTGGTGCAGCCTTAGCGACTGTTTTAGCGCAATTAATTTCTACTGTTTTTAGTTTTTGGCATATCTACAAGTACTCACCACTACTACAAGTGTCACGCTCAGATCTCAAATGGGATAGCAAAGACATTCGTATTCATCTTCATGCGGGATTACCTATGGGCTTTCAAAGTTCCATCATTGCAATCGGCGCCCTTGTACTACAAGGGGCTCTCAATACTTTGGGAACAGATGCTGTCGCCGCAACAACTGCTGCACAACGAATTGATCAAGTAGCCACGCTGCCACTGATGTCTTTTGGTATTACAATGGCAACTTTTGCAGCTCAGAATTACGGGGCTAAACAATTTGACCGTATTTTAGTTGGGGTCAAACAGGCTCTATTTATGAGTATGGGATTTGGTCTTTTCATGGGTATTATTGAAATTCTATTTGGTGATCTCGCAGTAATGCTATTTGTTGGTTCGGGGCAACATGAAGTTCTGAACCTAGCACAACAATATTTCTGGGCAAATGGTGCCTTTTATTACATCTTATCGGCTCTGTTTATTATCCGTTATGTATTACAGGGTCTAAACGATGCCAAAACACCAACCTATGCCGGGATTGCGGAGTTAATTATGCGCACAGTAGCTGCCGTTGTTCTTGTAGGACCCTTTGGCTTCTTTGGTGCTAGTCTCGCCAATGTTTTGGCTTGGGCCGGATCGTTGGTCGTTATGATTCCAGCCTATCGCAAAATCGTTAAAAATTTGAAGCAACAAACAAGCGTCAGTATAGCCGAACAATAAATCAGTAAAGTTCGTTTTAAAAGCGTTTTCATTAATTTTCAAATTATAACGTTCGTTATTTTTTATTAATTTATTGTTTTTTAGCCTTTAATTGTGCGCTAATGGCTGCTAGAATAATACAGTACGTTTTACGTAACTAATTATTTGGGAGGCAATCATGTCAACGATTGCACATTATTTCAAGTTCGAGGAGCTCAATACGAACTTTCGTACTGAATTCATTGCTGGTCTCACTACCTTTGCGTCTATGGCCTATATTTTATTCGTCAACCCTACTGTTTTGGGGGCTGCTGGCATGGACAAGGGTGCAGTTTTCACAGCCACTGCCATTGCTTCAGCCGTAGCCACAATTTTCATGGGCATTGTTGCACTTTACCCAATTGCAATAGCACCAGGATTGGGTGTCAATGCATTCTTTGCTTATTCAGTTGTGATTGGTATGGGTATTAAATGGCAAACTGCAATGGCAGGTGTCTTTGTTGCAGCAATCATCTTTGTAATTTTGACATTATTCAAGATTCGCGAAAAAATTATTAATATTATTCCAAAAAACTTAAAGCTAGCGATTGCATCTGGGATTGGGCTATTCATTGCTTTTATCGGTTTACACGACGCTGGATTAATCGTTGCCAACAAAGATACTATGGTTGCTTTAGGTCATTTAACGGCACCAACATCGTTGTTATCAATTTTTGGCATTATCGTCACTTTTGTCTTGATGAGCCGTAAAACACCGGCAGCAATTTTCTTTGGTATGATTTTAACTTCGATTGCGGGTATTTTAACCGGCTTAATCAAATTACCGTCCGCTATTATTTCACCAGCACCATCTTTGGCACCAACTTTTGGTGAAGGTGTCATGCATATTGGTGATATCAATTCAATTCAGTTAATTACAGTCGTCATCACTTTTCTACTCGTGACATTTTTCGACACAGCCGGTACAATGATTGGTTTAGCAACACAAGCTGGTTTTATGAAAAATAACAAAATGCCTCGCGTTGGTCGGGCTTTGATGGCAGATGCCGTCGGTATGACGGTAGGTGCAGTCATTGGGACTTCACCTACCTCAGCTTATGTTGAGTCATCAGCCGGAATTGCCGTGGGTGGTCGTTCAGGTTTAACATCTGTATTTACAGGTATCTTATTCTTGTTTGCATTACTATTTTCGCCATTACTTTCTGTTGTCACTTCACAAGTAACTGCACCAGCATTAGTTGTTGTTGGTGTATTAATGGCTGAAAACCTCAGAGAAATTGATTGGGAAGACTTAGCGATTGCTGCACCAGCATTTCTGATTGTCATTGGCATGCCACTAACTTATTCGATTTCAGATGGTATTGCACTAGGATTTATCTTATACCCTATTACAATGATCGCAACTGGTCGTGCTAAGAAAGTTCATCCTCTAATGTACATTTTAGCAGTCATTTTCATTGCATTTCTTCTCATTATTGCTAGTTAAAAGCTATTCAAAGAGACCATCATGTTTGATGAATAAATCAAACATGATGGTCTCTTTTTGGTATGTTATCGTAAATTTTTACGACAATTACCAAAATCAATTTGAGATTTTCTCTCGTAAATCACGCGCATTAGCCAGAGCAGTATCGGTAACATTATCTCCCGATAACATCATTGCAATGGCATGTATACGTCCTGTTTCATCAAGCGGTGTGACTTGAGTAAGTGTGCGATCTTTTTCGGTTGTTTTTGCAATCAAAAAATGGTGAGTTGCAGCCGCCGCAACCTGTGGCAAATGAGTAATTGCTAATACTTGTGATCCTTTGGCAATTGTTTGCATTTTTTTTGCAATGGCTTGTGCCACGCGACCAGAAACACCGGTATCAGCTTCGTCAAATACAATCGAAACAATTCGTTGTTGTTTGGTAAACGTCGTTTTCAACGCCAGCATTAAACGCGCAGCTTCACCACCGGACGCAATTTTGACCAATGGTGCCATGCCTTCGCCCTTGTTGGTTTGAACATAAAAAGCAACCTTGTCACTCCCAGAGGCAATAAAACCTTCAATCGGCTCAAAATGGACGGCAAATTCTGCCCCGTTCATTAATAAATCTTGTAACTGTTGGTTAACATCATGCTCAAGCCGGCGGGCTGTTTGCTGACGAACTTCGTGAAGTTTGATTGCCTTCTGTCTTAAAATCTGTCGCAAATCATTTTGTTTAATCTGCAATTGTTCCACATTGTAACTATCATCGTTCACAACACTTAGTTCTTGTTTAATTTTAGCCTGAAATGCTAGCACATCACTGACAGTGGCGCCGTATTTACGTTCAAGTGTGTGAATCAACTGCAAACGATCATCTATACGAATTAATTCTGATTCATCATAAGTTAAATCATTAAATTGTTCCGCCACATCTCGTGCAACTTCCTGTGCAGTATAATAAGCGTCTGAAATAGTTTGAGATAGTTCTGCATAAACCGTATCATAGGCTGAAATATCCTGTAATTGCTGCATTGCTTCAGCCAACAAATCAACTGCACCACCTTGTTCATCGTTAAGCGCAGTTTGAACATTCTGTAAATGATCAGCTATTTTTTTGAAATTATTTAATTTGCCCCTTGCATCAAGTAATTGATTTTCCTCGTCAGGTTGAAGGTCAGCTTCTTGAAGTTCATCTTGTTGAAATTTTAATAAATCAAGTCGTTGGGTAATTTCTCGTCGCGAGGATTGTAATTTCCGAATACGTGCCGTAATTGCCCTAAAGTCCTGAAAAGTACGACCGTAATCTGAACGTACTTGAGACAATTTTTCGCCGCCAAATGCATCCAATAATGGCAAATGTTCATCTTGATTGAGCAACTGTTGTGTGTCATTTTGACCTTGAATGTCAACTAAGAAGCTGCCAATCATTGCCAATGTTTTTAAGTTAACAAGAACACTGTTAACGCGAATTGTGCTGCGACCATTTTGCGTTAATTCGCGATAAATAATTAATTCATTATCATCAAAATCAATGCCAGCTTCCGTCAATAATTTATAAAGCTGTTCATTTTTTGGCAAGCTGAAGACAGCTTGTAAGGTGGCCTTTTTGCTCCCATGCCGCACCATCTCAGAACTTGCTCGACCACCGGTTAGCATCGACAAGGCATCAATAATAATTGATTTTCCGGCGCCAGTCTCACCGGTCAAAACACTCATACCTGTCTCAAACTGTAATTCAATTTTTTCTATAATAGCAAAATTTTCAATAATAAGATCTTCTAGCATAAGTTAATTGGTATCGCAGATACATTTCCTTTCTACTATTTTTCTAATAATTTTTGAACCATGCTGGTAACTTGGATTGATGGCACCCCGTCCTTTAATAATACGAGTACAGAACCGTCATCGCTTAGTGTCCCAAATATTTCTGGAAACTGAACCTGCTCAAATAAGTTTGCTACCAACTGACCATTGCCAGGTTGCACTTTTATCATGACCATACCCCGTTGCGCACTTTGGCTCAAAAAGGCTTGTTGTAATATACGACGTAATCGTTGCAAATGTGGTCGATCATCTTGTTTCGGCAAATGATATAAAAATCCACCATGTGAATTTGGCACTTTAATCAATCCTAATTCATTTATATCGCGCGAAATAGTCGCTTGAGTGACCATTTCTCCTAATGTTTCAAAATGTGCAACAATATCCTCTTGACGACCGACAGCATGTTCTTGAATGAGTTGAACCAATGCTTTTTGGCGAGCTTTTTTATTCATTGGCATCTCCTGTGTGATTTAGCTGTTGGTAAGTTGATATCAGCAATTGATCAATATCAATATCATCAGCGATTTTTGGTTCTTCTACGCGTTGCAACACAGCCAAAAATTCAATGTTTCCCTGTCCACCTTTAATTGGTGAAAAAGTCAAGTGTTCAACTGAAAAGCCTTCACGCACCATCATGGTAATTGTCTGCTGCAACACTTCGCGGTGAACTGATGAGTCCTTGATAATACCATTTTTACCAACATGTTCACGTCCAGCCTCAAATTGCGGTTTGATCAGCGCGACAACCTGCCCGTTCTTCGCAATAATGTCAGCAAGTGGCGGTAAAATGAGCCCCAGAGAAATAAATGAAACGTCGATTGTAGCAAAATCTGGTTGTCCAAACGTAAAATCAGTCAGTTTGGCGTAACGAAAATTAGTATTCTCCATGACTTTAACGCGCGCATCTCGACGCAATTTCCATACCAACTGATTGGTCCCAACATCTAAAGCATAAACTAATTTAGCACCATTTTGCAACGAGACATCCGTAAAACCACCAGTTGATGAACCAATGTCTAAGACAATTTTATCTTGTACAGATAAATCGTAAGTGTTCAAAGCTTTTTCCAGTTTTAAACCACCACGGGATACATACTTTAACTTTTCACCCTTGAAATGTAGTTCGGTTGTTACCGGTATTTTTTGGCCCGCCTTATCTAAACGCTCCTCATTTTCGCCAAGAATTTCACCAGCCATAACAGCGCGTTTTGCTTGTTCACGTGATTCGAAAAGACCCTGTTGGACTAGCAATACATCGACACGTTCTTTATCAACACTCATGATTTATCTCCAATAAAAGTGATTAATTCTGATAACAACTCTGGATGAAAACGCTGGTCATTCAATTTAATGTCATTCAAAATTTTATAGGCATCATTCAAATAATCATCGCGCATCCGCTCAGCAGTCGTCACGCCAACTAGATGTGGTAACGCATTGACAGATTCTGTTTCATCCTGCTGATAGTCGTCTAGATCATCCTGAATTTGAAAGGCTATCCCCAGATTGTCGCCAAAGTCAGCTATTTGTGTTATCAAATCAGTATGAAAATTTTTGATATTTCCACTGTCTTTAACCAAAAGAGCGCCTGTTTGCGCTGCGTAACGCAGTAAAGCAGCAGTTTTAGGTTGATAAACTAAAGATAACAGGTTTTCTTGATCAATACCACTCTCGGCACCATCGTGATTCTCCATGTCATGTATTTGTCCAAGCACCATACCGTTTGCCCCTGCGGCTTGCGATAAATACTGTGTGATTAATACAATCGATTCCGACGCTGGCGCTCCGGACACCGTCAATGCCTGGGGAATAACATTGAAAGCACCAGTTAACAAAGCATCCCCAACTAAAATGGCATTTGCCTCACCATATAAGGCATGTACACTAGGTTTGCCTCGCCTTAGCAGGTCATTGTCCATTGCCGGTAGATCATCATGTACTAATGAATAAGAGTGAATCCATTCCACTGCCGTAGCAATTTTGAGTTGGCTAGGTGTTATCAATTGTTCAAAACTCTCTAAAACCATCAAGCTTAGTAATGGTCTCAAACGTTTGCCACCATTCAATACAGCATATTTCATCATGGCAACCAAATCATCATCTGAGCTAACTTGAGATAAATCGTTTTCCAGTTGCGCATTAATTTTTGGCAGCCATTCATTTTGAAATTCCTTTAAATTAGTCATTTGTTAATTCCAAATCCGATAATTCACCATTATCATCCATTACTTTAGCTAATGTTTCCTCAGCATCTTTTAGTGTTTTTTGTAGATCTTTAACCAGACCAACACCCGTTTGAAAATCAACCAACGCTGTTTCCAGCGGTCGATCCCCTTTTTCTAGTTGACTTACGATGGTTTCTAATTGTTGTAATTTTTCTTCAAATGTCAATTGTTCACTCATGTTTTACTCCTGTAATATTTGCAACTGCGTTCCCGTCAGCAAAGCGCACATTGATTTCATCATCTTTATTTAAAACGTTTACACTACGAACCACTTGTTCATTTTTGGTCACAATTGCATAACCGCGCGTTAAAATTTTTAATGGGCTAACAAGATCCAACTTAGTCCCCAATAGTTGCAACTGTTCTTGGGACGGTTGCAATAAATGCTGTTGTAATTGCTGTTGTCGTTGTACAAGCGTCGTGTAGTCGTGTTGCGCATTGATTAATCGTTGATGCGTAAGCTGCACTAATAACCTCGCTGCTTGATCCACGCGTTGATTGTAACCCGTGTATAATCGATCTGGTTGTTTAAAAATGACATGCTCGGTCATTCTGTTTAAACGTTGTTTTTGGGTGGCAATAATTTGTTGGATTCTTGTTAACTGTCGGACTTGCAATTCTTGCAATCGGGATTGTATCTGAGCAAGCGTAATAGGTGTAGCCAGTTCCGCTGCCGCTGTTGGTGTTGCGGCACGGCGATCTGCCACAAAGTCAGCCAGTGTATTATCTGTCTCATGTCCAACAGAACTAATTACCGGTGTTTTGAGTGCGGCAATGGTACGTGCTAGCTGTTCATCATTAAAGGCCCACAAATCCTCAATAGAACCACCACCACGACCCACAATAATAGTGTCAAATGCCATATCATCAATTCTGTTGAGCTGCCGAATAATTGTTGGCGCAGCTTTGTCGCCCTGCACTACTGCCGGAAATAAAATAACTTGTGCCGTTGGAAATCGACGTTGTACCGTACGGGCAATATCTTCAATAACTGCACCGGTTGGTGATGTGACAACTGCTATTTTTTTAGGAAATAACGGAATATTTTTTTTAGGTAAATCAAATAATCCTTCTGCCTGCAATCGTTTCTTCAATTGTTCATAGGCTAAAAATAATTCTCCCACACCGTCTGGTGACATCGACTCCAAAATTAATGAATACGAACCACGTGGTTCGTACAATTCCACGCGACCCACAGCATTAATTTTCATGCCCTCTTCAGGTTGAAATTTGATTCGTTTCTGATAACCAAACATTGAAGCGCTAATAACAGCGTTACCCTCTGAATCTTTAATAGAAAAATAGAGATGCGGGCCACGCCGTCGCCCCATATTGGAAATTTCACCTGTAACATAGACTTTTGCGAGATAAGGATCCGCATCAAATTTGCGTTTTAAATACGCAGAAAGCGCTGATACTGTTAAATACTTATTATTTATTTCTGACATGGTGCCTCTCAATCGCTCATAATGATTATATACACTCATTATACCTGAAAAACTGCATAAAAAAACAACTAACCTAACGGCTAGTTGTTTAGTTTGGCATGCCAGATGCGCTCTGACGGGCGATTACTAGTTGTCACACTAATAATAAAGTCGCGTCACCTCAGTGTTAACACTGTTAGTCATGGTGAGATGAGATAGTTCCACAACACACTCATCATCTGCATCTATACGAGATTTGTGACTTAACACGGCAGACCGCTTTCGGCGCTAATTTTTCAAGCGCTTCGACTCATCGCATAAATTAATGATAACAAATATGTCGACAATAGTCAACTTAATATGATCATCTTAAGCCCTTAATGATGCGATATTTACAGTTAGTTATGAAATCGTTATACTTATAAGCATGATAAAAATAACTAAAATAACGCAACATTTCATCCACCCTCACATTGCACCTAAAAACACTAGTTTAGATGATTTGTTCGTTGCAAATGCTGATTTGAAAGACAAAAAAGCATTAGCTGCTTATGTGATTGAGACATACAGCCTTGGGCAACTGATTAGTGTCAAATTTAATGTTGCCGATCACATTCTCGACTTTACTTACAATCAAACAGAAAATATCGGACGAGTTGTGGCCGAAGTCGCCATAGTGGACTGACACCGTTTATATTTCAATATTAGCTTGGGCTTCTGTTTCTGCGGATGCTTGCTCCGAGACAATATGTGCTAACTGTTCATCAAACCAACTTGCAATCTTTGCCTGTGCACTGTCAGTATCATCTTCGTAAGTAGCAACCGAACTCACTAACGCAATTTTCAATTTTGATTGACTAACAAATGGATTTTCAGCAATCATGTATAGATTAACACCAAGTGATTCACTGTCTGGCAAAATCATTTTTCGTAACTGATTTTGATAACGTAGTGGTAAGTTGATTACATTTGTTTCAAGACTTAGTGTGGTCCCATCCGACTCAATACCACCATTGATATTAAGCGTAACTTGCATAAAGTTTTCGTCGGTTACATGCTGGGCTAATTCGCTCATGAGCGCATCAATTGGCACAGTTTGTCCATCCTCGACAGTTATTGATTTGTTATAAAATGCTGCATCAGCAATATTAGCCAACGCACGTTCACCTGTTATTTGCATAAAATTTCCTCATGTATAATATTACCATACCTACTCACTTTGCTGATTAAAAATCATTTTCAGTTAACATTCTTGGGAGAAAAGTATCAATGTTTGAAAAACAAAAAATACCCGCACTTGTATCGATTGGTCTATTTACTTTTATGTCAACATTAGACGGTTCGATCGTCAATGTTGCATTACCAACGATTGCGCGTGAATTAGCCATTCCTCTAAGTCAAGCTACATGGGTTGTCACTATATATTTAGTGATTATTTCTGGTCTAATTGTTTTATTTGGACGGCTTGGTGATCTATTAGGTAAAACAACCGTTTTTCGTTACGGTATGATGATTTTTACAATAGGTTCTTTATTATCTGGCATTAATTTAGGATTACCTTTTTTACTATTTGCACGTAGTTTTCAAGCGATTGGCGCTTCGATGACCATGAGTAATTCTTTTGGTATCACATCGACTCTTTTCCCGCCAAATCAACGCGCCCGCGCTATGTCAATTATTGCAATGTTCGTTTCCTTAGGTTCGATTGCTGGCCCAGCAATTGGTGGTCTCATCTTGTCGATAGCTAACTGGTCATATATTTTTTGGATTAACGTCCCTATTGGTGCCATAGCATTTTGGGTAGGTAATCGCTATCTTCCAAAGGAAAAGCCATTTGGCACACTCCGTGAAGTTGATTGGTTAGGTGCATGTCAACTACTTATGACTATGCTATTGTTCTTTTTAGGTATGAACAGCGGTCAAAGTATAGGTTGGCATCATGTCTTAGTTTGGCTTTTACTTTTGCTCAGTGGCTTAACCTTTGCTAGTTTTATTTGGCAAGAAAAGCGCAGTCCTTCACCGCTACTCAATCTACATATTTTTGATAATCATACCTTTGGCGTTAGCGTCCTTCTAAGTGCCATGTTTTTCACAGTCAACGCGTACGTCAATATTTTGACACCATTTTATTTACAAAATTTTCGAGGCTGGTCTGCGGGAATGGCTGGCATCATAATGATGAGTATACCCGCATCAATGTTTGTTTTTGCACCCATTTCAGGTATTCTCTCTGATCGTTATAACAAAGAAATCATTACTTTAATTGGTATTTCAGGGTTGATATTTTCTCAAATAGGCTTTCTAATTTTCGGACAAGCAACACCCATTTGGTTAATCGTTACCATATTACTGCTAACTGGTATGAGCGCAGGTATTTTTCAATCACCGAATAGTGCCTTGGTTATGGCCAGTGTTAACGAACAATATTTGGGCATTGCTGGATCAATCAATGCATTGGGACGTAATGTCGCCTTTGTGTTTGGTAACATTTTTGCCACAACAATTTTATTCCTTTTGATGTCACAACAAGCTGGTCATCGTGTCACAACATACGATTCACAGCATCCATCCTTATTTATGACTGCGATGCACAACAGCCTGTATTTTTCATTGACACTCGCCATAGTTGCCTGGCTATTGACTGCCAAACGATTATTTCAAACAAAAAAGAGCTCATGAGCTCTTTTTTTACTGTTTATGTGGCATGCGTACCCAAAAATCAGCTTTATTCGTCTGTCTTTCACGCGCAATAGCCATCGCATGTTTTGGGACATCTTCTGTGACTGTTGAACCTGCCGCCGTAATTGCTTCATCGGCTATCGCAACAGGCGCTACTATTTTTGTGTTTGATCCAATAAATGCATGATTTCCAACTGTTGAATAAAACTTATTGACACCATCATAGTTAACAAAAATTGACCCCGCACCAATGTTGACGTCTTCGCCAACTGTTGCATTACCAATATAGGTCAAGTGACCAGATTTTGTGTCGCGACCTAGTTTAGCATCTTTCACTTCAACAAAGTTACCTATATGAACATTGTCAGCCAAGTCAGTTTGTGGTCTTAAGTGAGCGTATGGTCCAACGGTAACACCATTTGCCAATTGCGCTGATTCCAAATGAGATGCAGTAATGACATTGTTGTCACCAATAAGACTATTTTCAATTCGTGATCCTTGGGTAATTAAATTGCCCGCTCCAATAACAGTGTCTCCTAGGATTGTGACGCCACCCTCTATCACCGTATCAGCAGCAATTTTCACTGTTTTATCAATGTAAGTACTGGTAGGATCAATCAATTCAACACCTGAAACCATTAACTCATGGTTAATGCGGCCATGCATAATTTGATTTGCAGTAGCCAATGCCACGCGGTCATTCACACCCAATGACTCTGTAAAATCATGTAACGTATGGGCCCCGATTTGCTGACCATCATGTCTCAAAATATCTAGTGTATCTGGTAAATAGTATTCCCCTTGGGCATTGTTATTTTCAACTTTTGACAAAGCATCAAACAACAATTGATTATCAAAAACATAAACACCAGTATTTATTTCTTTAATGTGTCGTTCGGTCACACTGGCATCTTTTTGTTCGACAATTTTAATAACAGTATCATCATCACCACGCACGATTCGACCATAACCAGTGGGATCATCAGCAATTGCGGTCAATACAGTCACAGCATTATTGCTGTTCTGATGTTCAGCCACCAATTCTGAAAGTGTTTCGGGACGAAACATTGGTGTATCACCTGACATAATTAATGTCACACCATCACTGTCTTTTAATTCTGATTGTGCTTGTTGTACTGCGTGACCTGTACCAAGTTGAACCATTTGTGAAACAAATTTACTGCGATCACCAACATGTTCTTGCACGCGTTTTGCACCAACACCAATCACTGTAATTAATTGACTAACATGCAGTGTTGAAACAGACGCCAGTACCCAGTCAATCATTGCTTGGCCAGCCACACGATGCAACACTTTTGGCGTCGTCGATTTCATGCGTGAACCTTGCCCAGCAGCTAATATTAGTACGTTAATCTCGTCTTTACTCATGTTTACATTAATCCTTATGATTATAGATTTCTTCTAAATAATTGCCCGCTGTTACTAAAATTGGATCGCCATTTTTGAGATTAGTATCAACATGCAGCAAAGACGTGAAATGATCCAACAATCGTGTCGTCGAGCGACCTTCAGCAAAAACAGCTGTCCCAACGACTGTTCCATCAAATTCACCGACCAGTGTCTGCATACCTTGAATTGTTCCACCGGCTTTCATGAAGTCATCAACCACCAAAACACGTGATCCTGTTCGGAGTGAGCGACGGGACAATTCCATTTTCTCAACCCGCTTTGAGGAACCTGTCAAATAATTAACAGAAACCGTTGGTCCCTCTGTGACTTTGGCATCATCACGAACAATCACAAAAGGTACATTAAGCTGTTCAGCAACTGCTTGGGCTAATGGAACACCCTTTGTAGCCGCTGTCATAACAGCATCAATATCATCTCGAAGGTACTGTGTTGCAATCAATCGGCCAGCTTGACGTAATATGTCTGGTCTTCCCAATAAATCTGACAAATAAACATATCCGCCAGGCAAAACACGTGTTTCGTCATTGACTAATTGTCTTATTTCTTCAATAAATGTTTTGGCTTCTGCTTCAGACATGGAAGGCACAAATCGTGCCCCACCGGCAGCACCAGGAACTGTTTCAAGTAAACCAGTTCCACGCTCTTGGAAAGTCCGTTTAAGAATTGATAAATCTTCTGAAATAGACGACTTAGCTGATTCATAGCGTTTAGCAAAGTAAGATAGTGAAATTAACTTGCGTGGGCGCTCAAGCATGTAGCGCGCCATATCGACCAAACGATCTGAGCGACGTGTTTTCATAGTATGTGACGGACTCAAGCACTAGACTAGTCCGTTTCCTCCTTGATTTTTATTAACAATTACCTCTAATTATAGCATTATTTTCTAGTAATAGTTCGGAAATTAAGCCTTTCGTTTAAACTGTCATACAGAGCCTAAATAAATCAAAACTTCAATAATTGCGATAAAAAAACTGGTTGGCAATTCAGTTAGATAGGCAACACTCAAGCCAACCCAAGTTCCAAACAACGCAAAAATAATTGCCATTCCCATTAATTGTACAGTAGTGGTGGCATAATATTTAGCACTAGCAGCTGGCAGCGTAACCAGAACAAATATTAATAATGAGCCCACTAATTGGGATGAAATGCTGACAGACAAGGCAATCATGACAAGAAATACGTAACGTACCCCTTGTTGTCGTTGTGTTTGCATAAACATCCCCTGCTCGTCAAAAGACAACTGCCGTAGTGTCCGATAATTAAACAATAATGTGACCAAAACGACTGCGGCCAGCACCAAAAGCAGATACAAATCATGATGACTGATACCCAAAACTGACCCAAATAAAATACCCGTTGCCGCGCTCGATGATGTGTGCCCTAATGCTAGAAACAAAATCCCCAAACCAATGGCTAACGCGGAGATAGCGCTGGTCACATTGTCACGTTTAGTATATGTTGATTCCAATACACCAATAGCGACTGACGAGGCAACTGTTGCGACCATCATACCAAGTAAACCCGGCCATCCAATCCATAGACCAAAAGCAGCACCGGCAAAGCCAATTTCACTGAGGGAATGGGTTAAAAAAGCGTAGTTTCGGGCAACCACAAACGTACCAATAACGCCAGCAACAATACTAACAATGGTACCAGCGACAAAAGCATTCTGCATAAAACTATATTCAAACATAATGAACCTCATTTTCAGGATGCGTAACTGTCATATCAACCGTTAGTTTTTTTAATTCTTGGGCATTTCCCTGCGTTACGTTTCCAGCATCAAACAGCAAAAAACCATCGGCAAAATCAGAAACTAGGGTCAACTCATGTGTGATGAATAAAACCGTCAACCCGGTTTCTTTTTGTAACCGTACAATTGCTGTCAGCAATTGTCGCTTGTGTTCATGGTCTAAACTGGCTGTTGATTCATCTAAAATCAGCAATTCTGGTTGCTTAACTAGTGCTTGAGCGACAAATGCTCTTTGTCTTTGCCCACCAGATATCAAACCCAGTCGTTGATCAGCTATATTAACTAAATCCATTTTTTGCAGTGCTTTATGAATAGCTACTTTTTCTGAGCGATTATTAAATAAATGCCAGCCACTATTAAAAGCCAGACCAACAAATTCCGCAACACTGAGCGGATAGTCTCGCGAAATATCTCTAAACTGCGGTACAAAACCAATGGATTTCGTATTAACTTTCAAATTGCCAACATAATTATGATGTTGTCCAAGTATCGTTTTGACAAATGTTGTTTTGCCAGCACCGTTTTCACCCAAAATGGCGTAAAAACTGCCCGCCGGTACATCAACGTTTATTTCTGACGCAATGGCCTTATCGCCATAACGGATTGTTAGTTGGTGTGTCTCTATAATTGCATTCATTGTGCAAGCGCCTTTTGTATTAGTCGTAATTGTGATAATTGCCAAGACCAAATGTAAGCGTTTTGCGGTAAAACTTGGTTAAATGTTACAACGGGTACATTATCTTTTTTTGCTGCTGCGATTAATTGTTTATCATGATTCGTCTGATCTTGCGTTGCCGTCAACACAAAATCAATTTTTTGGTCACTCATTTTTTTCTCTAATGCTGTCATAGCATCATCATCAAGTTTGTCAACATCGTTACTTGCTGATTGATAGCCCAATTGTGTCATCATTAATTCTTGCGATTGATTAGTAGCTAAATAGGTGACATTTTTACTTTTTTTCAAATTTTGAAATACTGATGTTAATTTAGCCGTTTTTTTCAAAAGACTTTGTTTATTGGCGACATAACTATTACGATTGCGGGGATCCATATCACTCAGTTGATCCGTAATTTTAGTCGCCATGTTCAAAGTTGTTTGGGGACTCAAATAAACATTGCGATAGTTTTTACCGTCAGTAATATAGTCGCTTGCAATCACTAATCTTGCGGACACCCCCCATTGTTTGGCACGCGTTAGCAACTGACTTTCATGCGTATCAGTGATAATCAACTCAGACTTTTTAAATTTTATTTTTTGCGCTTGATCAGTAACATTTGAAATAAGTTCCGTTTTACCATGCTTACCAGCAATAGCCGCTGCAATCTGTTGATAAGCAATGTTATCAGTAGCAATGACAACAGGTTTGCTGTCAGGGACGCTCGTTTCACCAGCCATGTTAACAAACACTAAAAAAATCCCGATTGGAATTAGGAGGATCGTTAAAATAGCATAAATAACTTGTTTGTTCATAGTGTTTTATTTCATATTGCAGATGCCGATCATCTGCTGACAACCTGTAATTTTTTGGACGTACTATATCATGATAACACGATTTAAAACAGACAAAAACACTTGTTGATACAAAAAAAGCCCACAATTGGGCAATTAATCAGCAAATGTAATGTCGATATTTTTTGTTAATATGTCTGTATAGCTATACGAAGCACGCTCAAAATTAGCATCCTCATCTAATTCAACAACGAATAGTGATGGAAATGTTGACCTTAAAATGCCTGAACGTTCCGTAATCTTTTTGCGACCTGCTTGGGCAACTACGGTTACTTCTTGTCCAACATGTGAATCTAGTTGAACCTTGATCTCTTGCAAACTACTTGGCATTTTTATACCACCTTTCGTGTAAAAGCTTATTTTATTATACTACAAATAAACCTTTTAAGCAAGTATAACTGAATATTTCAGCGTTTTTTAGTATAAATATTCGGCTATTTCACTAATTTTTGCGTTCGTAATGCCAAATACAAGTCCGTGAAATCAGCTAAATTCAGTCGTTCCGCCCTGATTGAAGGTTCAATGTTGGCTTCTTGCAAGGCCTTTTCTAATTTGGATTTTATTTCGGCCTCTTTCCCGTACGTTTGCAATAAATTATTCCACAAACTCTTGCGTCTATGCGAAAAAGTGCCCTTGATAACGCCAAAAAGTTGATTGGGTTGCTCAACAGATACATCAGGTGTCAAAGGTGTCAGCTTAACGACTGCACTGTCAACATTCGGCGCAGGATTAAATGATGTTGCTGGTACTTTAATTGCTAATTGTGCAGTCGCAAAATATTGTATGGTCAAAGTTAAAACCCCATATTCTTTTGTTCCCACCTGAGCATTCAAACGATCAGCAACCTCACGCTGCATCATAACAACGATGTTATCCCAAGCGATATCTGCCCGCAGTAGCTGCATCAAGATTGGAGTCGTAATATAATATGGCAAATTCGCAACAATTTTAACGTTGGCATTTTCACCAAATTCTTCTGTGATCACCTGCTTTAAATTAACCTTTAAAATGTCATTTTCAATGACGTGAATATTCTGATATGGCGACAACGTATCCGAAAGAACTGCTACCATTTGAGGATCGATTTCAAATGCAACCACTTTTTTGGCTGATTTTGCTAACTGTTCTGTTAGGGCCCCAATACCGGGCCCAATTTCAATCACATGGTCTTCAGCTGTAATTTCAGAGGCTGCCACAATACCATGCAATACATTTAGATCAGTCAAAAAATTTTGGCCAAACTTTTTCTTAGCCCTTAATCCATATTCATTTAAAATTGCTTGTGTTCTTGTTGGATTAGCAATATCAATTGTTTTTCCCACTTTGCATTTGTCCTTTCAACGCTTCTTCGACTTGTGTACGTTTGATACCAAAAGCATTTAAACGTTTAATCAACTGTTTGCCATTTGTATAACCAATGTGTAGCTTTTCACCTACCACAGTCCGACGTTCACGCGCATTTGGTCCACTTAAAAGGCCTTGTTGCAACAAAAATGATTGATCAATATCACTTGATACAGTCACACGTGGTGTCATTAAATGTCGTAAAGCATTTATAATTGTATCTGGGCTAGCATGTTCAATGCCTAATGATTTGTGAGGATTATCATGACTCGCGCGCGCTTGATCTTGAGTGATGTATGCTTGTTTAGCGGTCGGAATAGCTTTTGTTATGATATTACGGATTCGCTGCCCATTGAAATCAGGATCAGTAAAAATAATGACACCGCGTTGTTTAGCAACTAATTTTGCTCTATCAATTACATCTTGATCAACGGCACTCCCGCCAGTTTCAATCGTATCAGCAATCACCGCACGAGCAATGTTTTGTGTGTCAGACCGTCCTTCGACAATAATAACTTCATTAATATGCTGTCTATCAATCATGATTTAAAAACAGGCGATGCGCATTTTGACGCGTTACATCAGATAAATCCTTTGGCGACATGTCTAACGTTTCTGCTAGACTATCAATGACATACTTCACAAAAGCCGGTTCATTAGTTTTGCCACGATAAGGCGTAGGCGCCAAATAAGGTGCATCAGTTTCAACTAAAATACGGTCTAATGGCACAACCTTTGCCGCGTCTCGTACTTCTTGAGCTTTTTTAAAGCTAACAACACCACTAAACGAAATTGACATTCCCAGATCAACAAAAGCTAGCGCCTGTTCTGGTGTACCTGAGAAGCTATGCATCACACCTTTTTTGACACCAGACGCCTTTAAAATTTGATAAACATCATCAAACGCATCTCGGTTATGAATGATAACGGGTAGGTCGTATTTCTTGGCTAGGGACAAATGCGTCACAAAAGCTGCTTTTTGAGTCTCATGAGACGTATTTTCCCAGTAATAATCTAAACCGGTCTCCCCAACACCAACAACTTTGTCCTGCTGCAACTGTTCAGCCAAAGTAGTGGCTGCTGTCTCGTCAAAGCCATCTGTATCTTCAGGTTGAAATCCTAAAACGGCGTATATATTCTCATGAGACTGAGCAATTGACAAAGCACGTTGATTCGCAATCGCATCATAACCCACAATATTCATTTCCATTACTCGAAATTCGTTTGCTCGTCCAATATAGGCGTCCACATCATGATATAATTTGTCATCATTTAAATGTGTATGTGTATCGTAACTATCTGCCGGTGTCTTGGTTGGATCATAAATTGCCATTTTGGCCTCCAAATTATTATTTAAGCTAATACTAAGTATATCATGGTTCTACGTCAATAAAAAAACCGCTTTTTGCGGTTTAATTAGTTGGTGCAAAGTTTTTTAGTACACCATTAACAAACTTACGATCATCATCATCTGCGAATGTTTTAGTTAATTCCACTGCCTCATCGATGGCAACCTTATAGGGTGTTGCTTTGATTGAAACGAGCTCATAAATAGCTAAACGTAGTATGACGAGATCAGCTTTGTTGATTCGGTTAATTGCCCAACCATCAGCTAGATGAGCCGAAATTTGCTCATCTAAGTCATTTTTTGATCCCAACACACCATTAATTAATCTTGGCAAATAATCATCAAATGTTTTACCATTCAAAACAATGTCATATAAATCATCAATTTTGCTGTCTTGCGGATCTTTTTCAAGTGCAAAAAGAATTTGAAATGCGGCTTGGCGAGACTCATGTCGCGTTAAACTTGCCATTAATTTGTTACCTCGTCACCAAATAAGTTATTAGGATCAATTGTACTGTCAGCCTTTTCAGGTACAATACCACTGACATGAACGTTGATTTTTTCAACATGCAAATCCGTCATAGATGCAATTTGTGATTTGATGGCGTTCTGAATATTTAGAGCAACTTTAGGCACCGCCACACCATATTGTACGAATACATAAGCATCAATCACTAATCCATCAGTTGTTTGTTGTAATTCAACACCTTTACCACGCGCATTAGAACCAAAAACGCTTGTAAAGCGATCAGATAATTTACCACGCATCGAATAAACGCCACTCACTTCCTGAGCCGCAATTTGCGCAATAATTTCAACAACTTCGGGTGTTACTTGTGTCGTACCGAACACTTCACTTTTTGTTGCTAACAATAAATTTTTGTTTGCCGTTTTACCTTGCTTGATTTCTCTGGCCATAGTGACTCCTCGACAATCTTTTTAAAATAAAAAGTTCCACAAGGGAACTTTCAGGGTTACCGTGTACAGTGGCACTTGATCGTAATGACTGCTTTTTGATTTAAAAATTCAATGTTGTCAAAAGCCAATTCATTCATGCCAAACTGTAATCACGCGCGGCCCTTATATGAACCGTCTTCAGTATTAACAATAATTGTTTCACCTTCGTTAACGAAGTCAGGCACCGTGATTGTAGCACCAGTCTCAACTGTTGCAGGTTTACCTGAACCAGTAGCGGTTGCACCCTTGATGCCCGGTTGTGTTTCAGTAACCTTCAATTGAACAGTAGATGGCAATTCAGCACCCAAAATTTCGTTGCCGTACATTGTAATCTTAACTTCCATACCTTCAAGCAAAAACTTCAAAGCATTAGTCAAATGTTCATCAGGAATATTAACCTGTTCGTAAGATTCAACATCCATAAACACACGACCGTCATTTTCAGCGTATAAATATGACATTGGACGTGTTGTGATGTCTGCTTGTTCAAACTTATCCCCTGGTCGGAATGTAACTTCGTTAACCGCACCTGTACGCAAGTTCTTCAACTTTGAACGCACAAAGGCACCACCCTTTCCAGGCTTAACGTGTTGAAAGTCCAAAACGCGCCAAATTGAGTTTGAATATTCGATTGTCAAACCCGTCTTTAAGTCATTCATGCCGATTGCCATGATTAGTATCCTCTTTATTCAGTAATATAATTATTATAACAGAAATCCACTCTTAATAGTACAGACTTCAAACAAGTAAAAATTTTACCACATTTTCAGGCTATTTTCAATCTTTTTTGTTATTGAGCTCCGGTTGCACAATCAATGCATCCAAGCGACGTAACGTTTTTAAGAATTCTTTTCCTTCAGATATACCAAAAATATCTAGCCACTTATTGAAACGTTGGCGAACACTTTGTGCAATAATTGCTTCAACCTCAGCGCCTTTAGGTGTTAGGACTAGCAACACACGTCGCCTGTCATCTGGGTCTTTTTCTTGTGCTAAATACCCACGGTCAAATAACGGTTTTAGTTGCCGGGCAATTGCTCCCTTTGTTACACCGCGATCTTTAGCAATCTCAGTCATAGTCAAAGGTTCCTCGCTTTGGGAAACAGCCGCCATGATTAACCATTGTTCAAATGAAGCGCCATACGGATTAGCTGGTTGTGAAATTAATTTTTCTAGATTTTTAAGTGCTGACATATACACACTTACAAATTCACTCAATAGATCTGAATTTTTCATTTTATCCCTCACATGCTGTCAATCATGGTCATCACTTCATCAAGATTATTAACAACATGTACCCATTTCATGTCATCAATGTTCACAAAATGATCGTTAACCATTTGATTCAACCAATTTTCAAAATAATCATAAAAACCATTGATGTTGTATAAAATCAGTGATTTATGGTGCAACCCCAGCTTGGCCCAGCTATTGACTTGTGCAATTTCTTCCAACGTACCAAGTCCCCCTGGTAAAGCAACAAAAACATCTGAATTATCAATCAGTAGCTGTTTTCGCTCAGTCATCGATGCTACTTCAATGAACTTCGTGATTTTATCAGCATCAATAGCATCTTCTGCCAAATTACGTGGTGAAATACCTAAAACATTACCATTATTAGCCATGACACTCGTTGCTAATGTACCCATCAAGCCATCTTTACCGCCACCATACACTAGGTATAAGCCTCGCTTAGCTATTTGTTTACCAAACGCTTCTGTTTGAATTTTGAAGTTGGGATCACTACCAAATTGTGAGCTTATAAAAACGCCAACTGCCTTTGTTCTCATTTGTTTATCCCTTACACCAATTTACCAATTATAGTATTAATAATCAAGTGAAGTATCTTAAAATCAGTCCATGTGGTAAACTAGTAGTTAAGGTTTTCGTTCGTGACAAATTAAAATACTATTTTTGGAGGCATTTATGATTTTTAAAGTTTACTATCAAGAACACCCTGAGCGCAATCCAAAGCGCGAAACAACACAGTCACTTTATTTAGAGGCTGAAAGTTTACCTCAAGCACGTGAGTTAATTGAGGAAAACACGCAATACAATGTGGAGTACATCGAAGAATTGTCAGATAAGGCTGTAACCTACGAAAAGGCCTACCCTCACTTCGAAATCACAACATTCTAATGACATATTCAGTAGATATTAAACCTAATGAAGTCGCAGTTTATGCGCTAGGCGGTTTAGGCGAAATCGGTAAAAACACGTACGGTATTGAGTATCAAAATGAAATTATTGTCGTCGACGCAGGCATTAAGTTCCCCGAAGACGAATTACTTGGTATCGACTATGTTATCCCAGACTATACTTACCTAGTGGATAATATCGATCGCGTTAAGGCACTGGTAATCACTCACGGACACGAAGACCATATCGGTGCTATCGCCTACTTTTTACAAGCTGTTAATGTACCAGTTTATGCTGGTCCATTAGCCATGGCACTCATCAAAAACAAACTAGAAGAAAAGCAACTACTTAATCGCGTCGAATTACACGAAATCACTGATGGTTCCGTACTGGAATTTGACCAAATGAGCGTTGAATTTTTCCGAACAACCCACTCAATTCCCGATGTTTTTGGTGTTGCAGTGCACACACCAGTTGGCACAATTGTGGAAACTGGTGACTTCAAATTTGATCTCACCCCAACTACCAAGCAGCCACCTAACCTTTGGTCAATGGCACGCATTGGCGAAAATGGTGTTTTGCTCATGATGAGTGATTCAACCAACGCTGAACGTCCTGAGTGGACTAAGTCAGAAGCTTGGGTTGCAAAATCCGTTAATCGCATTTTTGACAAAATCGAGCATGGACGCATTATCTTTGCCACTTTTGCCTCAAATATGAACCGCGTACGAATGGCGACAGATGCCGCAATTGCACGTGGTCGTAAAATTGCAGTGTTTGGTCGCTCTATGGAGTCTGCCGTGACAAACGGTCGTGCGCTGGGATATCTCAATATTCCTGATGACATGCTCGTTGAACAGTCAGACATTAAACATATTCCTGATGACGAGCTTTTGATTTTATCAACTGGTTCTCAGGGTGAACCAATGGCTGCACTAGCTCGAATTGCCGAAGGTACTCATAAGCAAATTCGCCTGAAGCCTAAAGATAATGTCATATTTTCATCGTCACCCATTCCTGGTAACACTGCTTCTGTTAACGCTGTTATCAATAAATTAGAGGAAGGCGGTGCAAATGTTATTTATGGTAAGGTAAATAACATTCACACTTCTGGTCACGGTGGTCAAGAAGAAGAGAAGCTCATGCTAGCACTAATGAAGCCCAAGTTCTTCATGCCAGTTCACGGTGAATATCGTATGTTAAAAGTTCACGCTTCTTTAGCGCATGAATTAGATATTCCTGATGATCACACTTTCATTCTTGAAAATGGTGATGTTCTGGCATTAGATGGCGAAAATGCGCGTGTTGCTGGTCACTTCCCTGGTGAAGATACTTATATTGATGGGTCTGGAATTGGTGATATTGGTTCGGTTGTCTTACATGATCGTCAAAAACTATCACAAGACGGTTTAGTTGTCGTCACTGCAACCATCAATCTTAGCAAAAAAGAAATTCTTTCTGGTCCAGATATTTTATCACGCGGTTTCGTTTATATGCGTGAATCTGGTGATTTAATCAATGAAGGACGTCGTGTCATTTTTGGTACAATTCGTCGTGTGATGAACAACGCCAACGCAAGTGAATCAGATATTCGTCAAGCTGTTATTGATGAATTGTCACGCTTTTTGTACAAAGAGACTGCTCGAAAGCCAATGATTTTACCTATGCTAATTATGATGTAATACAGACCACTAAATTTTAATAATTTGGTGGTTTTTGATTACCTTTTTTCGAGCATTATGTCTGTCGTTTTATGCTCATCTCCAAACGTTACATGCTTTATCATGACAAAATACAGACATTACAAAAATATATTCGCAATTATTCGGAAAAAACATAACATATTCTCAAAACACCTAGAACGCAATATGTTACAATACTGTAAGTAAAACATTAAGGAGCTATCATGACAACACGTAAAATTCCTACAATCATGGGTACACAGCATCCCGACAACGCTAATGCACCTTTCTGGGACAGTTCTCAGCAACCATTCATCAGCGCTTATCGCGAGACCAGCGAAGCATTTGAAAACTTTAGTGAATTAAATGTTGACGAATACATGTGGGATTGGGAAGGTAAACATGCCGATGCCGCCGTCATTGATCGCTTATTTAGCTCAGAGTATGACTATTTCAAAGAACATCAAATTGGTCGCGACAAGTTTTTAACTTTCAGATTCCCGAATATTTGGGAAGAAAAGGGTTATAACTTGATGCAAGCCATGACAGCCTTTTTGAGTTCCGAGGATTTTGCACATGATCTTGGCTTCACCCGGCCTCTATTTGAAGCTATTTTACCAATGGCACAACGTGCAGATCAAATTTTGAAAATGCAACTCCTGTTTGAAAAATTAGCAAATTTCAAAACAGCAGAGTTCACACGTTCTGATAAAAATACACCTTATATCGAAATGATTCCGCTATTTGAAGATTTTGATACGCAACTGCATGCACCAGAAATTTTAAAAGAATACTTGACACTCCATGAAGAACACTTTGGTTTCCGTCCAAAATATCTACGTGTTTTCTTGGCAGGGTCTGATTCAGCCTTGACTGCCGGATTTATGAGTTCGATTACAGGAAACAAATTAGCAATTGCAAGATTACATGAATTTGCTGAGCAAGAAAACATTGAAATCTATCCGATTTCTGGAACAGGGTCAGCAATTTTTCGTGGTGGTCTATCGCCACGTCGTATTGATCGCTATGTCAAAGAATTCCCTGGTGTCAGAACAGCAACTGTCCAATCAGCCTTTCGTTATGATTTTCCACTGGAGGAAGTACAAACGGCTATCGACAAATTAAAAACAGCACTACCGGTTGCCGAACCACTCAAAATTAGTAGTGAAGACCAGAATGTACTTGCAGAAGTTGCTGAAATTTCAGCTAAATATTACTCGAATACACTAGACAACTTAGTACCTAGTATGCAACCAATTTTCAAGGCGTTCCCCAAGCGTCGTGACCGCCGTCAACACGTTGGTGTTCTTGGCTACTCTCGCTCTGTTGATGGCATCGAATTGCCTCGAGCAATTAACTTCACCGGTGCGTTCTATTCTGTTGGTGTTCCCCCTGAATTTATTGGTTTCGGGCGTGCCCTGAAACAACTTAATGCTGATCATCTTGGTGTTTTTGTGAGACATTATCCAAGTATGAAACAAGACTTCCGAGAGTTGGCTCGCTATGTCAACATGGATGCCCTACAAATCTTAAAAACTCAGAGTCCAGCTTGGGCTGAAGTGGAAGAAGATATTTTGATTTTGCAAGATATCTTTGGTTTCGAACTCCAACCGCTAACTAGGGAAGAAAAACAACATGCAGAGATTGCTTTACAAGTTGTGCAAATTAAGGATGGCGCACCAATTGCGGTGACAGCGCTCATCAATCGTATGGCCCAATTACGTCATTTCCTAGGTTAAAAAATCCTAAAAAATGTACTTATCGTTTGATAAATAGCCTTAACAGGCTTTTTTTGTTACAATAAAATTAATTTGTTTGAAAGTTTGAGCGTGTCAATGCCACAATTCTATGTTATTAACAATCCTCTTGCTGGCAGTGGACGCCACCAAGAAAAAATTTCAAAAATTAAATCTCAACTCACTTTTGCATCGTGGCAAGACACAACTTTTGCTGGTCAAGCAACCCTTTTTGCAAAAAAATTAGCCAAGGATTTGCCTGATGTCCCTTCAAAAAATGTTATTCTAGCGATTGGTGGTGATGGTACTTTAAATGAAGTTCTGAACGGACTGCTTAAATTTAAGCGACTTAACCCTATACCCATTGCTTACATCCCCAATGGATCTGGTAATGACTTTGCTCGTGCTGCACAATTAGGTGATGCCAATGACGCTTTATCACGACTAGCAAACATTAGATCCTCGCAATTACTGACAGTTGGCAAAATTGTCGGTGATGCACCCAAAAAACAAACAAGGTACTTTGTTAATAATTTAGGCATTGGTTTCGATGCGGCAGTTGTTTCACAAACAAATCATGATAAATGGAAAGCCCGTCTTAACAAAATTGGTTTAGGTTCATTGAGCTATCTTTTTTCTGTTCTCAAGGTATTTGCGAATCAAAATAGTTTTCCTGTCACGATTAATTCCGGTGACGACTACCTCAATTTTCCGCGCGTCTTTCTACTCACCTTAACCAATCAAGCTTATTTTGGTGGTGGTATCGCACTTTTGCCTGAAGCAAAGCTCACAACCTATGGATTAGATTTGGTTATCGCAGAAAAAATGAGTTTTGTTGAATTTTTAGGCATGTTTCTAGCTTTGAAAAGAAATGGTGGACATCTCAAATTCAAAAAGGTTCATCATCTTAAAATGTCACAAAATGCTACCATTCACGTTCGTGATATACAACCTGGTCAAGCTGACGGGGAAGAATTAGGCAACGGAAGTTACGACTTTCAGTTAACATTTGAACATTACCCATTTTGGATTTAAACAAAAAACGCCAAGTCTTGAGATGTCATCTCATTAGACTTGGCGTTTTTGACTTTTAACTAAAACGAGCAGAGCGCTCAGCTTGTGAAACAATTGTCGCTAATAGACGTCGTGCTACGAAATTTTGGCTGAGACGCAATACCATATCATCACGATAATAAACAGCCGCTATTGCAGCAACCAAAGTTGGAACAACACTATTGGCATGACCGTGAACCAATGAATTTTTAATTGCTTCAGTATAATTCTGACTGTTAAGCAAGCTCCAAATGACTGCCTCTAAAGTAGAAGCGGCCTTACCATCTAATACTATTTTATCGGCTGGAATATTTCTAAAATCAGGCAAATTAAGCTCATCAAATGCTGAAAGCTCAGAAACAAACACTTGGTGACGTGAGTAATACTCAAACCCAAAAGCTAACCCATTTTCAACAGCATCTGATAAATTATTACCGTCTAAAATTTGACTCAGAATGAGGCTCATCATCCCCACTGTCACCAAAGCACCCTCATCGTTGTGCGTCAAACCAGCAATACGATGAAGTAGCATCATTGCAGTTTCATCATTAACAAATGAAGTCCCATATTGGTGGTGCAAATAAAGTGCCACTGGTAACATACGTGCCAAGATGTTATCACTATCTGCTGCATCGTCTGATACACCTGCCGAAAGCATATCACGGTTTTTAATATAATTATCTAATGCTTTTTTTGTGACTTCATCGACACTTTGATGTGTACCAACAGGCGCATACTGTCGCCTTTGATACCAGTTTTGTAAGTGAGCCATTACATCTGCCAACTGATAACCGCGTGTTAAACTTGCCGTTGTTGCTAATGACAAGCTAACTTGCGTTCCCCACTCTAACTGTCTATCAAATTGTTGATCTAACACCTTATCTTGATCATTGGCAGGTAAAGACGCGATACTTTCACCAATAACCATGCCAAATATCAAAAATTGAATTGTTGATTGCTTTTTACTCATACAATCATTTTAACATGAATTAGAGCAAGCTTTTAATTTCTTCAACTTTATCCAAAGCTTCCCATGGTAAATCAATATCCGTTCTACCAAAATGGCCAAAAGCAGCTGTTTGCTTATAAATAGGACGACGTAAATCTAAGTGATTAATAATTGCTAATGGTCTGAAATCAAATAATTGTGTGATAATTTCAGTAATTTTATTGTCACTAATTTTAGCAGTGCCGAATGTTTCGACATTAAGTGAAACAGGTTCCGCTACACCAATTGCATATCCAACTTGTAATTCAAGTCGATCAGCTACACCTGCGGCAACCATGTTTTTAGCCACATAGCGGGCAAAATAAGCGGCCGAACGATCCACCTTTGTCGCATCTTTTCCAGAAAAAGCACCACCACCATGGTGCGCCGCACCACCATATGTGTCAACAATAATTTTACGACCTGTTAACCCAGAATCAGCTTGCGGACCACCCAAAACAAATCGACCTGATGGATTGATATAATATTTTGTCTGATCATCAACTAATTCTTGTGGCAAAACCTTATCGATTACCAATTCACGGACATCTTTACGAAGCGTCTCAAGTGATACTGCGTCATTGTGTTGTGTTGATATGACCACAGCAGCAATCCGTTGCACTTGGTTGTCATCATTTAATTCAACAGTTACTTCACCTTTCGCATCTGGACGGAGGTAACTTAGCTGATTAGATTCGCGTACATCACGAATACGGCGCATTAAACGATGTGACAATGCTAAAGTCAATGGCAAATAACTATCTGTTTCATTAGTCGCATAGCCAAATACCATGCCTTGATCGCCAGCGCCTAACTGTTCTGGATCATCATCAGCATTATCTACTGCCTGCGCAATATCAGATGATTGCTCAACAATCTTGTTTGAAACATTAACAGAATCTGCTGTAAAACCTAATTCTGCTTTATCATAACCGATTTCTCTAATTGTGTCTGTGGCAATTTGGCGAATATTAACATATGCGTTAGTAGATAGTTCCCCAAAAATTGATACATCTCCCGTTGATGTTGTCACCTCGACAGCTGATCGTGCATATGGATCTTGGGTCAAAACAGCGTCCAAAATTGCATCCGCAATTTGATCTGCAATTTTATCAGGATGTCCAGCTGAGACAGACTCTGAAGTGAAAAATTTTGTCATTGGTATTCTCCTGCGTAAGGTCGCCACCAGTTTTGCAAAATAAAAAGCTAAAGCCGAAATTAAAAAGCGCGCTCGACATCGTCGAACGCGCTAACGTGACGACTATCTGTACAGAATTACCACCGTACACTGTAAGCTGTTAAGCTTACCGCCGGTTGGTGCAGGGTCAAAGTGCTGTATCACTCGCCTGCTCTTGATAGCTGTTTTAAATTGTAATAATAATTGTAACAAACTTCCACGTACAATTCAACCATTTTAAATGGATTTGTGTACCTTATCAATTGTTAATTCGCTGGTATTGATACAATTCTGTCATAAAAATGATACGTCAGTTGTCCATTTTTAAGGTAAAATATTAGCTATGGATCAAGACTACTACCAACAATCAAACCTGTCTCAACGAATGCCAGATGGCACTATTTTACCACGTCGTTTGAGCACAGATGCCAGAGACAAAAGAAGTCTCGAAAGCTTTTCACCGGCAAAATTGAAAGATTGGCGTTTTTGGGTGCCTTTGATTGTGATAGTTATCTCACTCAACCTCGTTTGGTGGCGATTACCACTACTACATACGCAAGACCTTGAAGGCGAGTTAACGTGGTCTTTAGCGCCCTTATTTGGCTATACGGTCACGATAGCTGCTGGCATGGCCCTTATGATAACGCAAAATTTTCGTAGTTTGTTAAGTTACCTGTTTTTTGCTATTAGCATTTTGTTCACCTTTAACTCACTCATTCAGGCACGTCGAGAAATTTGGTTATTATTACTTATCTTGGTCGCTTTCTTTATTGCCATTCAACAATTGTGGCTTGGTTTACAAAACATTTTAGGTTTAATTTTGCTGAGTATTTTGGCGACCTTTACAATTCCAATCGCTATTTTTTACAGTGAAAATAATTATTTAACGCAGAAATTTATTCTCCAATTATTACCAATGCTCTTCGCCTTCTTTTTTTACTTCACACCAGTCATTATGCCAAACCCAGATGGCAGAAAACTGAGTTTGTTATCAATCGGTCTCTTTTGGGCCGCTTTGCTAAGTCACCATGTCGGTGCGACAACAATTGTTATCTTTATACTTAGTATATTTGCTTTTGTTTTACAATTTGTCAAAGCCCGCATTGGCAACTGGCAAAATATGATTTACGTTCTGCTTCTAGGACTTTCAATGCTGTTAGTTTATCAATGAAAAATGATTCAAAACGGTTTTATAGCCAGTTTTGAATCATTTTTTTCAAATCAAGTATCGCGGTTTTGCCATTTATCCACATTAATCCTGGTAATTGATGACGTAAATACGTTAGTTGCCGCTTAGCATAGCGTCTGGAGTCTTGTTGCAATTTTTTTATGGCTTCTTCAAGCATTTTCTCACCTCTTAGGTAGCCGAAAAATTCTTTGTAGCCAATAGCCTTGCCAGCTTGTAATTCTTCTCCACCAGCGTTTAAAACAGCTTGTGCTTCATTTAAAACGCCTTCACTGACCATATTAATGACCCGTTGGTTAATGCGCTGATACAGGATTTCGCGTGGCCAATCTAGTCCAACTACCAACGCATCATATGTCGGTCGCTTTACTGTTGTCTGTTGTTTATGTCCTTGGTGTGCTATTTGAATTGCTCGAATCACGCGTTGCCTATTATTCAAATCAATGCGCTTAGCAAGAGCATCATCTATTTTTAATAATTCATCAACTAATTGTGGTAGTGTTTTGTCGGCCAATTCCGATGACAAATTAGGATCATTGGGACTGTATTCCAATGCTTGTAACCCAAGCAACGCTTTCAGATAAAAACCAGTTCCACCAACGATAATTGGTAACTTGCCACGTTTGGTAATATCTTCTATGATTTCGTCCGCCAGTGCAACAAATTCAGCTACAGAAAAATTATCAGTCATATTCACAACATCAATGAGATGATGTGGTATTTTTTTTTGTTCCCGAATAGTTGGTTTAGCTGTTCCTACATCCAAGCCACGATAAATTTGCATTGAATCTGCTGACACAATTTCACCATTAAATTGCTCTGCTATTTGAATTGCTACGTCTGTCTTGCCCGAAGCTGTCGGACCGGTAATGACTAATATTTTACTCATGCTCTTGTATTTCCTTACGCATTTTAACCGCCAAGGCTACTTGGTTAGTAATAATTCCCGGAATATTAGCCTCAAAAACACGTCTCATATCAGCTTCTTTGTCAACCGTCCAAGGTCGTATGTGTGCTTTCTTTCGCCAAAAAAGAGCTGGCTTCTTGTTTAGTATTCTAATATCTGGATGGATATAATCAAAAACACCACGTAGTTTAAGCCATACCACTTTAGGCGTCATCCAAAATACAAGTGCTGCTATTTCGGCATCAGGCTTTAACTTTCTGATTATTTTTAATGACTTCAAGTTAAAACTTTGATAAATAATAGGATAATTTGGTTTGAAAGTCGCAACCATATCTAAAATTTCGGATTCAATGCCAGGATACATCACGTGATCGGTTTTAACCTCAAGTAAAAGTGTTTGATTAAATTGCTTTTCTTTTAGAAAAGTTAAAAACTCAAACAAAGTTGGCACAGTTACATTTGCCATTTTAGGCTCTTTATAACTACCAGCATCTAACATTTTAATTTCAGCTAATGTCAAATCTTTGATGTATCCTTTTCCATTAGTCGTTCTATCTACTTTTTCATCATGAATAACTACTAATTTGCCGTCCAATGTTCTATGAACATCCATTTCAATCATATCAGGATGAAATGCCAGAGCGGCCTCAAATGCAGGCAATGTATTTTCTGGTGCGACTAGACGATAGCCACGATGTGCAATAATTTCTGTCATCATTTATCCAATCTTTTTTATTTACAAATTAAAGAAAATAGTCGATAATAGTATTTAAGAAGTCTTAAGAATTTAAGGAAGTGTTTAGAATATGAAATCATTTAGATTAGGTGTTATTGTTGGCTTAATTGGTTCTGCCGTCGTTGCAGCCGGTACGGCATTAGGTTATCGCCAAACAGTTATTAAGCCACAAGAGAAAGCTGAAGAAACTTACAACCAAGTGTCAAAAGCTGCTATTCGTCGTAGCGTTGCAGCACATCAATCACGTTACTAAAAAGAACCGCGCTTGATAAGCGGTTCTTTTTTTATTTTGTCTTTTTTCCTTCGTAACGACTGAAACCACCACGCAAGATAAAAATTTTTTCCCTAGCATAGCCCTGCTTTTTAAGTGATCTGGCAACACGAACCACATCTCGTAAATTATCATCGTAAAGAAAAATGTCACGATCCTGTCGCAATCCAGATTTGCCCTGCAAAAAGTTCATGGCACTAATATTTCGTGCCCCCATAATATGCGATCGCTTATATGGTTCACTCTCACGAACATCAATAATTTGACCATTATCCGAATCAATTTTAGCTGCAAAATCTTCAGGCTTTAAAAGTTTGCCATTTTGTTTTGCTGACAAAAAGACCCATAACCAACCGCCAAACGCAAACAAAATCCATAGCACAACAACAGTTGCAATCATCATTAAAATATTAGTCATAATACATCCTCTAAATCAATCTTATACCATTGTATCAAAAAAAGGCGCAAGCGCCTAATTAAAATAGTCGATTCAATTGATTTAGAGCATTTTTTAACATGATTGGTTCACCATGCTCTTTAAGTACGTCATTATTAACGTCGCTTAAGTTGCCATACTCAAATGCAATTGCCAAACGATCTTTCAGTTCTTCCCAACTGAAATCACCGTTATTGGGAGTCAATTGTAAGAAAAAAATGCTATTATAACGATACAAATCTGAAAGGAAATTGTTAGCATCAAAGTTTTTAGCAATTGCAATACCTGATTCAAAATCAAATAATTTAATTGTAATTGTCTTCGCAACGCTGCTAGAATTTTGTTTAACTGCTCTAGACTTAGACGGATTCACAGTGTGATTGACACTGCCATCATCGGATTGGCGCAATTCAGTACGACGTTCATCAGAAATATCATCAATTTCTGAATTTTTTTTATTAGCAAAATCCATAATATTATTGAGAATATCACCAACTTGATTTTCCGAATCTAATCTAGAAATAAACAATTCCAATCCATTCCGATTGGGTAATATCTGGAATGAAACTTGATCGTCATCATCAAAATCATGCTCTGTATCAACTTCAGAAAGTATGTTGTAAAAGAAGGATTCGATTTTATCATGGTTGCCAAGCAATTCTATCACAGAAATACCACGATCTTCAAGATCAGAATTATTGATCATCACACGAATTGTATTTTCGTTTATACGCTCTCGTTCCATATTCACACTACCTTTCTAATTGAATTTTAAAATAATAGTTTCAAAGGACAACGAACCTTAACTCTCCTCAACAACCAAATCTTTTGCTGCTTCTTCAAAATCCGCTTTATACGTTGCACGGAAGAGTTCACGTTGACGAACATCTCGAGGTAAGAATCGACGAATCTCATCTTCATTATAACCTACCTGTATTCTGCGATCATCCATAATTATTGGTCGTTTCAAAAGTGAAGGATATTCAACAATTAAATCGATTAAAGTATTAATTGATATATCATCCAAGTTAACCTCTAATTTTGAGAAAATTTTGGATCGGGTCGAAATTAATTCTTCAGTACCATCTTCAGTTAAACGAAGCATTTCTTTCACCTCATTGGCATTAATGGGGTTCTTGTTCAGATTTCTCTCAATATAAGGAATATTGTGATCTTCTAACCATTGCTTAGCTTTTCTGCAAGAGGTGCAACTAGGCGATGAAAAAAGTGTAACCATACATCGTTGCCCTCCAAATTCATAAGATATATCTATTATACCGTATTTACTTACTAAAGTACATTGACTATAGTATAGCAAAAAGAGCAATCAATTCATCATTAGATTGCTCTCGTTCTTCTTATGTACGGCACCGCATCGTCCTATCCTCGCAGGAAGCGATCCTCCAACTACTTTCGGCGCTATAGAGCTTAACTTCTGTGTTCGGTATGGGAACAGGTGTGTCCTCTATGCTATCGACACGACACCTTGAGTGTTGCACACTCAAAACTAAATAATAACAAATTCTTCCTTGAACCACTCATAATTGCTTATTGACTTTGGTTAAGTCCTCGACCTATTAGTACTAGTCCGCTTCATTGATCACTCAACTTCCACTTCTAGCCTATCTACCTCATCATCTCTAAGGGGTCTTACTCTATTAATAGATGGGAAATCTCATCTCGAGGCGAGTTTCACACTTAGATGCTTTCAGCGTTTATCTCATCCATACATAGCTACCCAGCAATGCTCCTGGCGGAACAACTGGTACACCAGCGGTATGTCCATCCCGGTCCTCTCGTACTAAGGACAGCTCCTCTCAAATTTCCTGCGCCCGCGACGGATAGGGACCGAACTGTCTCACGACGTTCTGAACCCAGCTCGCGTACCGCTTTAATGGGCGAACAGCCCAACCCT